>CM052268.1:5368519-5484761 GCA_028455795.1 Lasioglossum marginatum
GACAGACCTTTCAAGAACATTTACAAAAATTTTCAGCCTAAACAATTCATTTGTCGTGAACATATAACAATTTTAATGGAGGCCTTCTCATTTGGTGAAGGAATTTAGAGGTTGTATCAGACTTGCTTCCTTTCAGAATTTTTCATAACCGAACGTCTCAGCATAAATTATTGAAAATTTTTCTACATTTAGACAGACCTTTCAGTAAAATTTACAAAAATTTTCAGCTTAAACAATTCATTTTTCGTGGACATATACCAATTTAAATGAAGATCTTTCGGTAAAAAGATTTAGGGGTTGGTCAAGATTTGTTTCTTTCCGGAATTTTTAACAACCAAACGGCTCGATATAAAATCGCAATACTTACAGTACATTTAGAAAATACTTTGAAGTACATGTAGACAAATTTTCGAGTCCCTGAACTCGTGCTGAGATTTTTCATTTCCGTTTAATACATAGCAAGACCGTGATTGGCGCCACCCCTCGCGCCCCGAATCCTCAATTACACGCATCAATTAGTTCCATCAGGGTCGTCTTCGCGGTGTCTGCGATTGTTCTCCGCCGAAGACAATACACAGACCAGAACACAATAACTCGGATCGATGCGATTCCGTCCTTCGCCCCACCCTCGCGTACTCACCCCCTACCCCTTTTCAACACCGTGACCGTCGAGAATAGTTATTGCGTTTCGTCGGCGACGCAGCAACTATGTTGCTGGTCTAATGCTTTCGCTTCGATCCTCTTCATTTTCTCAGGCACCCCTCACTTAGGGGTGCGTTTCTACTCTCATCTCCATAACTCGAAACATTTTGGAGAAATATTGCTCTGAATTTCTCATTTATATTTGTAGGCTAATTTTTGAGGTTGTCCCATTTTTTTAATGTTAGATCTCACGCGTAATAAATGTATTTATTTTTTGAAATTGAGTAGATAAAATTTTCAATAGTAAGAAAATTAAAGGAATTAATAAATGTCAGTATTTTTGATCTAGTGAAAGAAGAATCTTTCCATGTGGTTGTTAGTGCTCCAAATTGGTGTAAAAATATTTATTTCGCATGCAGATGAGAAAATTCGATTTTTCGGAGATAGAATCGAAGGTTCCAGGAGCGATTAGGCTTCGTCTCCAGGAAAATCGACGGCCACTCTTCCTTGGCCGGGTTCTTCCCGTTCGTTTCGCTTGTACCACCGGCTGCTGCATCCGCCGCGCTCATAACTCATCCCTCGCCCACCCCCGCAGCCCTTTCTTCGGCAGTTCCGTTGCAGATCCACGTTCTTTCTGCGTAATTTCTCTTCCCGTCGTTTCTTCTCCTTTTTCCTTCCCGGGGGAAGACACGCGTGCCTCGGATCTCGGCGAAGATTCTCTTCTATCACGTCCGCTAATCACTACATCGATCATTACCCTAATCACCGGAATACTTAAGAGTTTCATTTATTAATCGCATCCGGTATCGCTGAAGCGTTAGAAAACCTTCTAATTCTGATACTTGTTAAATTATTTAACAATGTTCCACCCGCTTGATCGCCTTGAAACTTTTGCGCATAATAGTCACGTGATCGAACATTATTCCCGATTTTTTCAAGGTCACTCGAAGGGTTGATTTCGAGAACCATAGAAAGATAAATAATTTTTTCAACCCTTCCGGGGTGAAATTCGACGAATAGGATGAGAATGAAAAATTTATGGTTCATAATTCACAGTGACGATCATTTGTCTTGTACGTAGTAGATCTCCCAACAAAATGCATTAAATAGACTCAACAATTAATTTTTACACGTACATAAGTCACCACACACTTATTTGGATGCAAGCGATTTTTTGTTATTAAAGGACCTATATTATGGAATAAAAATGATACTTACTAATTTGTTCTAATGTAGAGCATATGTAAATCAAATCTGACCACAATATCCTATATTTTCTAAATTTTAATTATGATTCATATATTTTTTAATTTTTAGAATTCAAGTGGTGTAATTCTTTTCCAATTTTTAGCGCTTCTAGAGCTGGCTATAATCATTCCACAATTTCTCCCACAAAAGCTTGCATTCTTTAATTACCATTTTGTTGAATAATCGTCTCACAATTTCTCAATCTCTTGTTCCCAACATTTATTCAAATATATATTTGATTTTGCATTCAAATATTATCGTATAATAGCTACATCTAATCAAAATGATACAATAAACTCAAAGCTGGAAACTTGTATTCTTTAATTACCATTTTGTCGGATTTATTGATATATAAATGTTAATTAGATATTAATAAATGTCCTACAATTTTTCAATCCCTTCTTTTCCAAAATTCATTCAAACAGCAATGTATATGAATATATTTAATTTTGCATTCAAATATTATCGTATAATAGCTACATCTAATCAAATTGAAACAGTAAAATCAAGTCGGAAGCTTGCGTTCCTTAATTTCTTTAATTATAAAATCCACTGTGTACGTTTCAAAATCATGTCTATAATAAAAGATGCTGCTGCAGCAATGCGACCTGTGAAATCTTAAAAATACTGTATAGTAACAGGATCGTACGAACAAGTATGCTCGACATTGAGAATACTGTACAGTATAAATAGTTTATGCGACCTGGTTTCCAAGCGATGAAAGGCATTTTTCAATTGTTACGGGAAAGATGGGTCCCGGCGGGAACCGAAATTTTTATTCCCTCGGATAATTTTACGATCCGCCGCTTTATGGTCGCTGTAGCTCTCTCGCCAGGAGGCTGGCAGCCGTTTTTCTCATCGAGACGAACGGAGAAGACAATGAAAAGACAGACACGGGGTGGTAAAACTGTCGACGAGACGCAGCTCCGCGGGGATTGCCCGAGCAATTTTAATGGCGTCTCTCTGCTCGCGACACGGTTCTTTTGATCCGAGAAAGGAGATTGTTCGTCGTCGGATTCATTTATTAATTTCTTAATTTCTTCAAATTTCAGTGGGGTAATTATTTTCGAATGTTTAGCTTCTAGAGCTGTTTATAATCATCCCACAATTTCTCCCACAGAAGCTTGCATTCTTTAATTACCATTTTGTTGAATAATCATCTCGCCGTTTCTCAATCTCTTGTTTCCAACATTTATTCAAATATATATTTTGCATTCAAATATTATCGTATAATAGCTACATCTAATCAAAATAAAACAATAATCTCAAGCCGGAAGCTTGTATTCTTTAATTACCATTTTGTCGAATAATCGTCCCACAATTTCTCAATCACTTTTTTCCAACATTTATTCAAGCAGCATATGTTAATATTTAATTTTGAATTCAATAATAGCTACATCTAATCAAAATAAAACAATCTCAAGCCGGAAGCTTGTATTCTTTAATTACCATTTTGTCGAATAATTGTCCCACAATTTCTCAATCACTTTCTTCCAACATTTATTCAAACAGCATATGTATATATTTAATTTTGCATTCAAATATTATCGTATAATAGCTCCATCTAATCAAAATAAAACAATAATCTCAAGCTGGAAGCTTGTATTCTTTAATTACCATTTTGTCGAATAATTATCCCACAATTTTTTCAATCTCTTTTTTCCAAAATTCATTCAAACATTTCCTGATCGAGACGAACGGAAAAGACAATGAAAAGATAGACACGGGGTGATAAAACTGTCGACGAGACGCAGCTCCGCGGGGATTGCCCGAGCAATTTTAATGGCGTCTCTCAGCTCGCGATCGGGTTCTCTTGAACCTTGGAAAGGAGATTGTTCGCTCGGATTCATTTATTAATTTCTACCCAGCTATCGCTGCATCGTTTAAATCGTCCGACAAGATTCTTTACTCGTTAGAGTTTGCGGACGATTTCCGATGCTGCTCTTCTTCTTCGAATCCATCGATTCCCATCGGGGGCGTTAACTTAATGCACTTCCTAGAAAATTGTTCGGTCACCGCGTGCCGCTTGAATTATTCAGAAAATTCCCGCGGGATCGACGGGAACCGAAACTTTAGATGCAACTCTCGTCGAACATTAATTGAGTGGCCGCGACCTGCAACACGAACCGTTCGATCTCTTTCCTGGTTAACGAGAAATTATCTTTCGCTTGAACAGGAAAACTTCGGTTTTATGATTGTCCCTGGATTACGCTCTTCTGGGAGCGGACGATCGGTGATTAGAAATGTTAGGATTTACATGGGATTTACACAGCACTTTGAAGAATCTATACAAAAATTTTCATTTTTAATAATTCATTTTTCGTGAACATATAACAATTTTGATGGGAATCCTCGCCCTCGGTGAAAGAACTTAGAGGTTGTTCCAGACTTGCTCTCTTTCAGAATTTTTCATAACTGAACGGATCGGTATAAATTTTTGAAAATCTTCCTACGTTTAGACAGATCTTTCAAGAACATACACAAAAATTTTCAGCTTTAACGATTCATTTTTTGATTAGTTATAACAAGATTATTGAAGGTCTCTTTTGTGGTACATTTAGGGGTTGTTCTAGACCTGCCCTTTTCGCAAATTTTTAAAAACTGAACAGCACGGTACAAATTTTTGTAAATTTTCCTACGTTTAGACAGACCTTTCAAGAACATACACAAAAATTTTCAGCTTAAACAATTCATTTTACGATTAGTTATAACAATTTTATTGAAGGTCTCTCCTGCAGTACTTTTAGGGGATGTTTTAGACTTGCTCTCTTTCCGAATTTTTCGTAAGTGAACGGCTTGTGATAAATTGATAAAAATTTGTCCATGTTTAGACAGTTTGAAGAAAGAAAAAACATTTGCAAAGACTATTTAAATCTTTCGTAGTCGGAGGTATCTCCGCCGGAAAATCGGAGACATTTTATTCGACTTGGAGTGTTTCTATTGTGTACGGTTTCGAGGATTTCGTGGATGCGAAATCGTGGCGCGTTTGTTTAAGCTATGTTCATGCACAAGTCAGCAAGCCTAGACCTCTGTGATTCCCTCTCGTCTCTGGCAGACGTTCGACAGGTATTCCATTTCGGCTGGAAACAGATCCTCTAATGGAATCGCGGCTATATAGGGGCAACCGATGTTCCCGTCAGCTTGAACAGCCACGGAGTTGTTAATTATCCTATTAGACGGTAACGAGACAAAGTCGACCCCGCGGTTAATACAGCACGCGCGGCTCCCGGCCGTGTTAACAACGCCTCGGAGCTGGTAACGCGTTCCGATGAAATTACATACGGTTTGGCAGTCGTGGGAAATAGCAGTATCGGTTGTCGAAACTCCCGACGAAGGAGATCGTCCGCCATTGTCATCTCCGACTTCGGCTTCCTCAGCGAAATTCGACCGGTTCAAATCTGGCTAAAAATCCATTAAATATTTACCGAAACATTTTAAAGTATGTTCAAGGCTGTTCCATTTCCAGAAACGAGTCGGAAGAATTTTATATTAGCAATTATTTTATTATGGAGAAACGAAAGCAAGTTTACTGGGCGATTTTAAAATAATATAGCAGAGTTCAGCCAATTATCCGGATGATAATGTTGGCTCCATTTTGACCCAGAGCGTTCCGATTCGAATTCCTTAGCAATCAGTTTGGAGAACGTGGACTCTAGAATCGTGTGAAGAAAAATTGAAAATTGGCTCGGTTTGAAATTTCAATAATTGTAGGACACTTAGCTGGTTCTTTGTAGAGCCTATCCAAAAATTTTCAGCTCAAACCAGTTACTTTTTCGTAAAATACAACAATTTCTTCGGGGGCTCAAATTGTCGTCAAGATATAGGGGTTGTACAAGACTTGCTGATCAGAAAAAATTGTTAATGACTAAACGACCTGGTGGAAATTTCTGAGACTTTTCCTCCATTTATACGACACTTTGAAGAACGTGTAAAAAAATTTTCATCTCAAACGGTCCATTTTTTATTGAAATATAACAATTCTTTCGAGGGATCCCCTGTCTTGTCGTACATGTCGTGCTGCTCAGAAAAATTGTTAATAACTAAACAACGCGGTGTAAGTTTGTGGAACATTTTCTACGTTTAGGTGGTACTTTGAAGAACGTATACAAAAATGTTCATTTCAATTTCGAGTTCCTTAGCGATCGGTTTAAAGAACATAGACTCCAGAAAATATAAAGGAAAATTGAAAATTAGAATTGTGAGAAGTGGTGCACAGGACTATTGATCAAGTTTCGAAGGGGAATCGATCGCAGATAGGGTCGGTAAATCGGCGAATTGACACAGCAGAGTATCATTAGGCAACCACGGACGATTCGGATCGCGAGTACGGGAGGAACAGTTACACGATTGCCGAACAAGCTCTAATTCATCGTGGATGGCCCACGGATACCTGTTCCACACCCCGAAGGCACCATTAAGGGGCTGCCTATCTACCAGCTCGCTTCCGGGCTCGGCGTTATTGCGACGAGTTCGAGATACTCGCGAGAAGGAAATTATTTCGCGAGCAAAGTAATGACGGGTGTCCTTTCGCGACGCCATCGCCCTCCAAAGAGACACCCTCCGAAGGACGTCTTTCCTTCGCCCCTGCTCCCCGAACCAGCCAACTTTTCCTTTGTCGCGTTTCTAGACCATGTTCCAAGGGGTGTTAATCCTTTCAGCACGAACATCGGGGACAGCGTCCGATTTCTGAAGAGCTCCGAACAGATCTGTTCTAAAGAAATTATTCTATCTTAATGAAAAACTGAACCTCCCGGCTGAAGAATTTTCTGTATGTTCCTCGAACGTCTGTCTATACGTAGGAAAATTTACAAAAATTTGTATCGAGCTGTTCAGTTATGAAAATTCTGGGAAAGAGCAGATGTAGAACAACCCCTAAATATACCGCAAGAGAGATCTTCAATAAAATTGTTATAACTAAACGTAAAATAAATTGTTAAAGCTGAGAATTTTTGTGTATGTTCTTGAAAGGTCTGTCTAAACGTAGGAAAATTTTCAAAAAGTTATACCGAGCCGTTCAGTTATGAAAAATTCTGAAAGAGAGCAAGTCTGGAACAACCTCTAAATTCTTTCACCGAAGGAGAAAGCCCCCGGTAGAATTGTTATAGCTTACCAAAAATGAGTCGCCTAAGCTGAAAATTTTTGTGAATGTTCTTCAGAGTGCTATCTAAACGTAGGAGAATATTCCCAATTTTATACCGCGCCGTTCAGTTATAAAAAATTCCATAAATGAAGAAATCTCGTGAAATGTGAAATCGAAAGAGGTCGGAGAAGAAAGGGTGGTGCCTCGTTTTTCGAAAAAGCGTGTAGACGGTGGTGGAGCAGCAATTTCCCTGGTGGATAGGGGGGTTGGATTGCAACACGGCTCGTCACAACAATGAAAGATTGTGGTTGCGCAAGGGGAAGACGCCTGCCAGAACCGAGTTCCGTAGGAATCCGTCGTATCCGGGAACAAGACAGCATTGTTGCGGTGTCGAAACGGAGGACAGCCGGGCCAAGACGAATGGCCACCGCGAGAAATGATGAGAGAAGGTCGCACCGGTGCTCTCTGTCATCGGCGAATTAAATGAAACGAGATAAATGGATAACGGCAATGGCAACGTTGGCGGTTTCAGATTTTTCCACGTTGTCGCGTTCCGAGGGACCTCTGCCATTTACGGCCGCGCGTTGCTATTACGAAAAAGCCTGGCAGACGCATTAAAACACGCGTTAAACGTCCGGAAAGCCTCGAGACAATAGGACAGGCCAAGACACCGGCGAGAAATACGGTGTTGTGCTCTCTGTTGACTCCGACGCTCTACCCGGCCACAATTTATGGCCGCTCGTCAAAATACGGGGTGAAAATAGCGCTCGATTTGATCCTCGCCGCTCCGACATCATCGTGATCGTATTCTCGCATCCTCAATTCCTCTCGATCACCCTCTCCGCATCAATTAGAACTATGTCACATTTCGGAATTTTTAATAACTAAATGGCTCGGTATAAATTTCTGAAAATTTTCCTATATTTAGACAGTACTTTGAGGAACGTACACAAAAATTTTCAACTCAAACAATTCATTTTTTGGTAAGCTATAACAATTCTACCGGTGGCCCTCTCCTTCGGGGAAAGAATTTAGAGTTTGTGCCAGACTTGCTTCCTTGCAGAATTTTCATAATTGAATGGCTCGGCATAAATTATTGAAAATTTTCCTACGTTTAGACAGACCTTTCGAGAACATATACAAAAATTTTCAGCTTAAACAATTCATTTTTTGATTAGTTATAATAATTTTACTGAAGGTCTCTTTTGTGGTATATTTAGGGGTTGTTCTAGACCTGCTCTTTTCCAAATTTTTAAAAACTGAACGGCTCGGCATAAATTATTGAAAATTTTTCTACGTTTAAACACACCTTCGAAGAACATCTACAAAACTTTTCAGCTTGAACAATTCATTTTTTGATTAGTTATAACAGCTTTGGGAAGGCCACTCGGTAAAAGAAAACAGCGCTAGCTGCCCCGAGGAATTTTTTAAAACAAAACCGCTCGGTGAAAATTTCTAAAATCTTTGCGTACCTATACACAGGACTTTGAAGAAGGCATACAAAAATTTTCAGCTCCGAAGAGTCACTTTTCAGAAAGATACAACGATTTCTTCGGGGGCCCTCCTGCTTTCGTAGGCGTGGTTAACAGGGGTGGGCGTGGTCTCATTGCTCCCGTTAGAGCCAAAACAACGTTCTACAGGTTAATCTCACCCACAGCATACTCTGCAGCATCAAAACCCACGTAAAGCCGTTCCATCTTTCTTGTAAACAGGAAAGAGGGGTGGAAACCACCCCTAACTTTATAAATACATTCCTTCTCCAAAAATCAAGCTATTCGAACCAATCCAAATGCAAAAGAGAGCTTCAAGTCCCCTCTATCTTTCACATATTTCCCCAAAATTTTAATACACAGTAGGACCTCGATTAACCGGCTTGATAGCGAGACAAACAGCTCGGACAAATTAATATTAAAATGTACATTATATTCCAAAATAAATTTTTTATTTTTGAAAATTTATTTCTCTTTATAATATAATCATATTTAAACGTATACTTGTTTATAATCGGAGAAAATATAGTTGAGCTGGTTCTCGAAGAACTCGGTGCGTGACTTTTAAGTTCCCCGGTGAGTCCGGGCGTCGTGTTCGAAAAATCGATTCGAAAATTTCCATCAGGATTCCGCGAAGGACAAGGTCGCAGGACACGGCGGGGCCACGTGACCTAACTCAGCCTCGAGTCACGAACCGAGAAACCTAACCCAGACCCTCCACCGTCCGAGATCGTATCTGCTCGTTTCGTCCGATCGCTTAATTGTTCGCGTTTTAATTGCTCCACGGAAAAAACGAGAATTTGCGTGGGCGTCGCGGCGCTCGTATTAGATGTTATCACCATCGGCCAGGATCGTTCCAGATAATCGAACAGAACCGGCGCCGATCGCGCGGAAACGTTAAACACCCGACAGATCGGGATCGGATTAACGGGCTGAATCGTGCACGCCTTTTCGCCAGCCGCCATTTTATTTCGCTCGTAGATTAAATTCTTAACGCCGGAATAACCGGGCACGCCGAAACGAGCCCTCGTTTCGCGTCTTTTATTTTACGGCTGCGGGAATTGCGCAGCCGCCTTTGCGGAATGTTATTAATTATCTCGCGAGCGTCGTCGCAACGTGGGTCTTTATATGCAGAATAATGATTTTCCGAATAACAAGAATTTTTCTCTTGCAACAGAACGGGCCGAGTAAAATTACAACGTAAACGTAAATATTTCATTTCCGAATATGCGAAAATCGCAGTCGTAATTATTATCATCAGACTGTGGATTTTTATTTATTCCAGATCCACGAATATTACCACTGAAAATGAAATTTTCATTTTGTTGACCGTCGCCTACGAAAATTGAAAATCTTTGAAAAATAATGAAAATGTTCGATACATTTCAACACAATTTCTATTTATTCTCTAAAATTGTTGTATCTGAAAATTTTTGTTTATGTTCTTCAAAGTACTGTCTAAATATAGGAAAAATTTCGAAAATTTATACCGAGCCCTTTAGTTATTAAAAAAGTTCCATAACAGGACAAGTCTGGCATAACCCCTAAATTTACCGCACGATAAAGGCCTTCAATAAAATTGTTATATCTAATCAGAAAATGAATTGTTTAAGCTGAAAATTTTTGTATATGTTCTTGAAAGGTCTGTCTAAACGTAAGAAAATTTTCAGAAATTTATACTGGGTCATTTAGTTATTAAAAATTCCGAAAGGAGGTATAGGAGAACAAAAATTGATAATTGCATAAAAATCCGCAGTCTAATAATCTAGGGAGGATTACGCTGCCCGATGGAATATTATATTTTATCGTCGGGGCTTCAGCGCAAGTGTTTCTTTACATCTTCATCAAACCGTACCGCGTTCCCGAACGCAATCAAATCATTTACCGACCATAACTGGCGTCGTCGTTAAGTCCATGAGACTGCGAGTTTCCGCGGCGCGTAAAATAATGAAATTCCAAGTTCCAGGCGCGTGATGTCCGCCCTAAAAAAATTCTCTTTTAATGCAAGGGTATCTTGGGAGGATAAAACTGAGCGATTCCGGCTTGATCCTCGTTGGATAAAATCGCGAGGCGCGCTCGCTCGCCGGAGAAGCCGATTTTTATTGCGCTGCGAAGCCTTCCGTGTTTACGGTTCAATTTTCGCGGGCCAGGAATCTAGGAAATGGCCGTTCAGATGCTACAGGCGATTTTGCACATTGTAACTATTTTTATTATCCGTCGGAATCTATAAAGCGACGAAACTCGATTTTACGGAGTCGTGGGGTTTATGGGGTTGCGTTAATTTTGATTCCTTTGTCCATTTTCTGCGTTGAGAAAATTAGCAATCTTCGAGTTTTAAAAATATTGTTCAATTATTTATTATACTTCTTTGGAATGTTCGTGGCTAAATTCCTCAGTCGGAGACGCGTTAACCGAAAAAAATTTCGTTGTCTTACGTCTTCTGCTTCTCGAGATATCTCGGAAAACGTCTTTCATCCCCCATTTTGGGGGATGATTACAAGCCTAAGACTCAGAGCGTTGTAAATGAAGAAAAATATTTTTTCACGTCAATTATCTTTTTTAACAGACTATTACAGGATTACATCTGTGTAATGTTAGAATTTATTTATTTATTTATGATGAAACAAGGTGAGAAGAAAGATGGCAAATATAATAATAAAGATGGCAAAATAAAAATGTTTTGCATTGATTGTGGGAAGTAGAATAACGTAAAAATTGATTTCATCCCTTAACGACTTTGTTACATTAAAAGCAACATTATAACATTTGTAAATTTCTTTCAAATCTCACCCAACCAATTTCTTCATAAATTCATAAAAATTCGTAGTCTAATCGCGTTGATAAACGTTCGGACAAAAGTGACACGAAAAACAATGAATTCCATCAATTTATTTATTCATTGATTATTGATTTGAACCGCGGAGAACGAACACAGAAGTTTAATAATTTACAAAGTAATTATACTCCCTGGAAAATCAACCAAAACAGACGCCAGAATTCTCGTTTTGAAATTTCTGGAGGCAATGCCCTTTCTCTAGCTTCTCGATCGAACAAATTAAGAAAAGCTGCGATTCCGTGCGAATCGGAAGATCCCGAGTTGAAATTTCCGGTTGTCCCGTTGGTTCTCCGTGAAATCTCGCGGCGTCCTCGAGATTATCCCGGGAGATTTGAAATTTTCAATCTCGCCGACAATGGTTCGTCCGTGTTGGGTCCCGTGCCGCGAAGAATACTTCCCGGCCCGCGAAAACCGCCGGGGAAAACGGTTTATCCGACTCGTCGAATATGTGGTCGGGGAGGGGGTAGTTCGCCGAAAAACTCTCGGCCACGACTGACTTTTTAATAAAACCCGGAAAATCTCGTTGGACGCGCGCGCGAAAAGTTTTCCGCGTATCGATTCTGGCTGGCAGCCCTCTATCATCGAGATGCCTGCACGCTCGAGTACATCTCGCAAGTATTGGCAATACGCCATCGGACTTCTAGCGCAAAACCCACCCCTATGATCGAATTCGAGAAAGGCCCTTTCGATTTCACGAGATTTCTTCATGTAAATAATTTTTTATTAACAAACGGCTCGGTATAGTATTTTTAAATTTTTCCTACATTTAGAAGGTACTTCGAGAAAGTTGTTGGTCAAGGTTCAGCATAAACAAATCATTTTTTGTTGAGTTACAACAGTTTTATTGAAGGGCTCTCTTGCGGTTCATTTAGGGGTTGTGCTAGACTTGCTCTTATTTTCGGAATTTTTCATACCTAAACGGCTTGTGACAAAATTATAAGAATTTTTCCATATTTAGACACTACTTTGAAGAACATATACATAAAGTTTTAGCTTAAACAATTCAATATTTTATTAGATACAACCATATTAGGTCATCTCCTTTTATATGAATATTTAGAGGTTGCGCTAGAGTTGTTTTCTCTCAGAATTTTTCATACCTAAACGGCTTGTGACAAATTGATAAAAATTTCCCCATATTTAGACAGTACTTTGAAGAGCATACATAAAAATTTTCAACCAATAAGATTCGCTTTTAAGTAAGATACAATAATTTCATCGGGAGTCTCTCCTACGACCACTTTAGGGGTTGCGCGTGATTTGTTTCCTCCGAGGAATTTTTTGGAACTGAACGGCTCGGTGAAAATTTCTAAAACATTTTCCACATGTAGATTGTACTTTTACGAACGCGTACAAAAATATTCAGCAAAAAAAAAAATTGATTTCATCCCGAATGATCGAGCGATCTTCCGGCGACGCTCGCAGACACGCTTTGTGAATAGCGACATATTTAACCCGTTATACCATTATCGATCGACATTTCTTTTTTCCTTTTTGACCGGGAGGATGCGTTGATGGACGTTTTAAAATACCAGCTGGAGGCGCGCTCGTACTGCGACGCGTTTATCGACGATAGCGATACATCGTTGCGCTCGCCGATTTATTTACCGCTCGCTAATATCTGTTTCGAATTTGCGCGCAGTCCTTTGAGCGGTTAAACTCTCCCTGTGAAATCCTCTCCGTGTAGTTCCGCTGCATCTTTGAAATGTTTGATTCTGTGTGCCGAAGCGGAAGCGGAGAGCGAGAGGCATTAGCACTCTGTTACTCGGGCCGATTGAGCGATAAATCCCGCGATGATCCGCCGGGGACACCCCACACACAGGCCGAGCTTCATTTCCACGAGGATCCTTATTTACGAGTTCTTGGCTCCGGGACCAGATGAATCCTGCCGCTACGTAACCGAAAGGTTAGAATGATCGCGCCGGATCCACGCGAAAAAATAAGCCGGGACGTGCCAGACAATTTTTTAATACGACGCGTCCTTCCGGAGATAAACTTCGAAACTCTCTCGATGTTCGTTCCCCTCGGGTTTCCTCGGGAACGGAGCCAGAGAATCTTCGTTCTACATTTTCGATTCAGTTGCACCCATAGAATTCATCCCCCTGCTCGCTTTTGTCCGGACATCTTGCGTACAAGAGTGCCGCTTGTTTCCTTCTGTTCTGCTCGAGAAACCAGAGAAGGAAGAACATTGCATAGGGAATGCTCGAACCAAATTTTCTCGAGAACCAGACCGCCTATGAAAAATCTTCGTTCTACATTTTCGACTCAGTTTTCCCCGTAGAATTCATCCCAAGACTCCCTTTTATCCGGACATCTTGCGTAGGAGCTGGATCGGCTGTTGTTTCCGAGGAATTGTGAGAAAAAAAAACGACTGCATATGCAGGTTTCAAACCAAATTTTCTCGGGAAGGAAGCCATCCATAAAAAATCTTTGTTCTGCATTTTCGACTCAGTTTTCCCCGTAGAATTCATCCCCCGCCTCCCTTTTATCCGAACATCGTGGATAGGAGCTGGATCGGCTGTTGTTTCCGAGGAATTGTGAGAAAAGGGAATTTCAACTCGGCTTTTCCCGAAGAATTCGCTCTTCTTTCTGTGAAGGAAAAGATTGGAGTCCAGCGGGGCGGTTAGGGTTGGTTTATTCGATCGGTGGCGCTAATAGCCGACGTTTTATTGGAAGATGCACCCCGAGGAGAGAGGGCTGATTAAGCGACACGGCTGTGCCACGCGATCGCGATATACAGAAGTCGGATTCGGAGCAACGATTAAGAATAATTGGCGGCGAGCCGAGCCACGCAGTTCTCCATTATATCTAGACGCGATCATTTCGCTCGATTACCATTAAACTCGTTAGTTTTAATTTTCCACCAGCAGAAGGACAAGCGAATCCAAGGCTCCGGATTGCGGAGCGCCGCGTTTAAAGACTCTCTCTCTCTCTTCGCGTTTCACTGCGTCGCGCAGTTGACATTGACATTTCCTACCGCCCCGCCGCCGGACATCACGTCTCTCTCTCTCTCTCTCTTTTTTTTTATAACCGCCTCTGACCTCTAGTATTTGACGCGGAGACCTCGTTTTATTTTGCGCAACTTTTTGCAACAACAATCCACCGGCCGTTCTATTCTCGACCAGCCGCCTGCGCAGAAGGGTTGAAATTTTTACCGTAGACTATGGCGCTCCTCCTCCGTTGTCTCTTCGGGGCACGTTGCGTTCGATGGACAGGCTGTTTTGAATCTTTTTGTACCATCGGATGGCGGTTCGAAAAACGCGTACAAAAATTGTCGGCGTGATTAATTCGTTTTTTGGAAGGATGCGTCAATTTTAGCGAGGTTCGGTTAGAGAATATAGGTTGTGCTAGATTTGTTTCGTTGAAACATTTTTTATAACTGAACGGTCCGGTATAAAATTACAATAATTATGGTACATTTGGATGCTACTTTCAAGAGCCTATCCAAAAAATTTTCAGCTCAAACCAGTTACTTTTTAGTAAGATACAACAATTTCTTCGGGGGATCATCTTGTCGTCAAGATATAGGGGTTGTACAAGACTTGCTGCTCAGAAGAATTGTTAATAACTAAACGACCTGGTGAAAATTTCTGAGACTTTTCCTACGTTTATTTGACACTTTGAACAACGTATAAAAAAATTTTCATCTCAAATGGTCCATTTTTCATTGAAATATAACAATTCTTTCGAGGGACCCCTCGAGGGGTCCCTTGTCTCGTCAAATTTTAAGGAGTCGTACACATCGTGTTGCTTTAAAAAATTGTTAATAACTAAACGACCAGGTGAAAATTTCTGGGACTTTTCCTACATTTATTCGACACTTTGAAGAACGTATAAAAAAATGTTCATCTCAATCGGTCCATGTTTTATTGAAATATAACAATTCTTTCGAGGGATTTCCTGTCTTGGGGATCCTGGAGGGATCCCAGAAAAATTGTTAATAACTAAACGACTCGGTGTAAGTTTGCGGAACTTTTCCTACGTTTAGACAGTACTTCAAAGAACGTATACAAAATTGTTCATCTCAAACGTTCGTCTTTTTTTATGACGATATAAAAATGTTTCGAGGGACCTTTTCTCGTCGAACTTGAAGGGGTCGTGTACATCGTGTTGCTCAGAGAAATGTTTAATAAATAACCGACGCGGTATAACTTTATGGAAAATTTCCTGCGTTCAGATGGTACTTTGAAGAACATACAGAAAAATTTTCAGCCCGAAGGATCGGCTTGTTCGCAAGATACGACGGTTCCCGTGGGTGGCTTGCTATTTTATCGTGCTCGATATATTTATTTCAGTAAACTTGAACCCTCTGCTGTTTGCTGGCGGTAGAGAGCCGAGTAGGAGGAAAATTCTGTTTCCGTTCCGAGGGTTGCGCGGAGGGCGTCAACCACTTCTCGCGTTGACCCAGAAACTGCGGGGGTGGTGTGGGTCGGCGTGGCAAGGGTTGCGGCCGAGCACGTTCGTTAGGAGATATTTATTCGTTCCGGCCAATTTTTCCCGTCCACTTGTATTTCCCCGAATCTCGTTTGCCATGGGGAGGAAGCGATGGCCCCGCGGATATCTGCATAGCGTTCGCGATAGCCTCGGCCTTTAATTTCCAGTGCACGTAACACGACGCGAGAACACAGGCGAGAGACAGCAACCGTCTAAAAAGAGAGAGAGGGAGAAGAAAGCCCCAGTCTTCACAGGCTCGTTTCTCTTCGCCTCTCTCTCTCTCAACCCCTCGCGCACCCCCATCGTCGTTTCTCGTTTCTTTCGGTTTCTTTCCCTCGCGAAACCTTATCTCCATCCTCCGTATCTCGACGAACGATGGAATACATGCACCCTCGCGTGTCGTGTTACGTACAACGTAAAACCACCCCTGTTCCAACAACCGCGGCTCGGTTAAAAAGGGGCGACAGACGCGGGGCTGGGGTTGATATACATTATCGCGGCCAACGAGCACTCCTCGGACCACCCTTCTACACCCCGGAACGAATTTATTCGGCTCGGACGCCCGAATCCTCCACCCCCGTATCTAATCAACCCCTTCCCAGTCGGAAATCGATTCTTTCACCGACGTACTTTGGGATTTTTTGCTCACCGAATCGCCTGCCACAAGTTCCCGAACTTTTCTCACGTTTAGCACCTGTAGAACAATTTTCAACCTGAACAAATTCTTTATCGGTAAGATACGAGGATCGATAGGCCTCTCTATCGTTTTTGGAACTTTTTGTACAATTAGATACTATTAGGCTCCTGAGAGTTTTCTCACATTTAGACAGCACTTTGAAGTACCTGTAGAAAAATTTTCAACTTAAACAATTCATTTTTTGTTGAGTTATAATAATTTTAATGAACGCGGTACATTTATCTTGTACTACTTGTGCTAGACTTGTCCCATTGCAGAATTTTTAATAAATGAACGGCTCAGTATACATTTTTGAAAGTTTTTCTACATTTGTACAGTACTTCAAAGAACGTATACAAAAATTTTCAACTTAAGCAATTAATTTTTTTAAAAGATATAACAACTTTAGTGACGGCCCCTCTTGCGGTACATTTAGGGTGCTAGGTACATTTATCTAGTACTACTTGTGCTAGACTTGTCCCATTTCAGAATTTTTAATAACTGAACGGCTCGGTATAAATTTTTGAAAGTTTTTCTACATTTATACAGTACTTCAACGAACGTGTATAAAAATCTTCAGCTTAAATAGTTCATTTTTCGTTAAGATACAACAATTTTAGTGAAGGCTCTCTCCTTCGGTACATTTAGGGGTTGTGCTAGGCTTACTCCATTTCAGAATTTTTAATATCTGAACGGCTCGGTATACATTTTTGAAAATTTTCCTACATTTAGACAGCACTTTGGAGAACATGCAAAAAAATTTTCAGCTCGAAATAGTCACTTTTCAGTAATGTACAATTTTTTCAAGGGCCCCGATGTTAAGATGCAGCGTTTGTACGAATAAAACTTTTCACGTGTGTGGTCAGCACATTGGGGAGCGTATAGAAAATTCGTCAGCTTAAAAGATTGATATCCGGTGCTATTGATTTTCGTGCGCCACCTCGGCGACGAATTAAGGAACGAGGAGCGGATAGCCGTCGGTGCTCGTGCACCCGTGCAAAAATCGCATCGGGAATCTGTTCGCGGAGAGTAAGAATAAAATTTTCAAGATAACGACGTCGATATCTTCCCTCTCGAATTGCAAAGCTCGGATCTTTCGCTCGTCGGGGCTCCAGTTAACGATCAAACTTTAAGACTTTCGAAAGAGACAGAGAGACGCTCTCCGTTCGTTGCTGATATTTCTGCTTGTCTCGCCGAACCCAGCAATCTCGTTTCCCCTCTTCCACCGTCTCTCCGTTCAATCCCGCTTCATCTGCATGTTTCACGAACTCCGTTTCAGTTTTCTCCGCCGCACAGTGGTCTAGAAGTCAGTTCTAGTGCGAATTAATTATTGTGCGAGGAAAAAATTGACATTTTGTGTAAAAATTACTTTTAAATATTTGAGTAAAGTAAATAAAACATAATTTACAATACTGACTACTTGTTTATTAATATAATAATTATTAATCTAATACTACATTGATTAAAATTTTTTAATGGCCTTCCAACTCTTGCGGATTCAAGTTCGTGAATGTCAATCTCATTAAAGGAGAATACTATGGTCGATTCTAACCAAATTTTATATGACAGAAATCTATCTTTATAATTATTGCCTATTTTCCAACGTTTCTCAATATTTGTGATAAAGTTCTCTGAAATTCCTTCAATATTGTGTCCACTCACATTCCTTCCGGTAAAAATAGCCTCTAGTAATCCACTAACGCAATCCTTTCGTTTCAAATTCTTCAATTCTTCAAAACCATTCTTCGAACAACTCTAAGCGGGTGATCGTAGATATGTTTACTAAAATATTAAAATAAAATGATAATGGGATTGCGGGGGATCGCGTTTTCTCTTTGCCGTTTATGGAGATGAAGTATGCTTTCAAATTAAATACTTCGCAACGCGTGCAAATGCGTGCGAATTTTGTAAAATTTACGACATTCTAATAATTTTTCTTAAAAAGTATCAGTTCATAAAACATATCATAAAGTGTGTGAACGTAAACCTACCATTTCCAGTTACAGCCATACTGATAATACAATTAAAAACAAGATACTAACACAATTTATGCACACTTCAAGAAAGAACTCGATATTTTGAGGTTATAATTTGTAGCAATTGACTAACGCAGAAAAACAAAATGTGGTTACTGGAATGTTGACAGTCTTGCCAACAATAACACGGTGATGTGATTTACTAATTTTGCTTTTGTTGTTGTAGTATACATATCAAACTATCATACAAGTATAAATTTTAACAGATTTACGTTAGTAAATATTTTTAATTTATTCGCGCTAGAACTGACTTTTAGACCACAGTGCGCCGCGTGCAATTCCATTCTCCGTTTATCAGAAATTGATCCGGTTCTGGGTCCTCCGCCACTGTTTCGGATTCGACAAACTGCATCCACGATAAATTCAAAGCTATCCACTGTTCGATTTTATTAAATTAGCAAATGCAAGTCGTCTCTCCTTCCCAGTCGACGAATCACGGCGCTGAAACTCGGATGAAATTTCTCGTTTTATTCTTAACACTTCATCTACCGGTAGCCTATCAATAGGCTTTTCAATAATTGTGCTGGACCAAATGGAAGCTTAAAAATCTTCTTTTACACCAATAATCCCGAAGGAAATTATTGGATTTCGTTATTAAGAGTGAGTTTATGATTAAAATTGCTGTTGCTATTGAAGGATTCTTTTAAAAAATCCTCAGCCACGAACCATAGACTCTCAACAATTATGGAATAATCACTTAATGTGTTAATCTCCGAAAAAATTGCAGTTCAAATAGCAGGGGCTAATTAGCCCCTTCCAGGGTGAAATATTCTTTATATCTAGTAAGGGATGAAAGTTCATTTGACGACATTAAACAATTTTCTCAGGGAGCTAAAATCAACATGTACTAATACAGCTTCTAAGATTATTAATTTATGGAAAAACTGAGTAATCCTGATTTTAAATAATAAAAATACGACAAGAATTAAACAGGATAACTTTTCTGGAAACTGAATAAAACCACTGTGCAGAGAAATAAGATTCTATTAGGTTCCCACGTCTTGCAACGGATGCGAACGATTTTTATTTTGCATAGAAAAAGGATATTATACCTAAACGAACATTTTTGCAAGAGATCGGACGTCGCGAGAGCTAGAATCTCGAAGGAAGCTTGTTCCCGGAACAAGGGGATGCGTTCGACTTTTATCTCTGGGGGTTGTTAGGGGCGGCCATTTCGTTTGCGGACAGATGCAGCTGGTCGCGGGGAATGCATCTCAACGAATGCATTCCGGTGTTATTACGCGCGGAACCGACGTCGCAATGTTCCGGCGAGAATAGAGGAGCGTTGCAACACGCGTTGCAACGCGGGTGCATACCGGCTGCATCGGTGTTACGAGCACCGCCGCGCCGGTGTCCCGTTTAATCCGAAAAAGCAATCCGTGCACGCTCTACGCCGGCTTTTATGGGCAATTTTAACGAGCACCATAAATCCGGATGATACGCCGCGCGTCGTTCGGCCCGTCGTAAATTACCGGGAATATTTTCGTATCGTATTATATTCCGCTCGCCCGAGCAGAGCCCGGCTGCGATTCTCGGCGATGCACCCGGACCACCGCGAATATTCTGCGCTCTGAATACGCGTTCCCCGGCGTATTTTCCCTCTGGTATATTCTTGTATCTTTTTAAATCTTCTAAAAATCAATTATAATTCGTTTAAAATTTAATGTCTTCACTTCCCCATTTGTCACGTCGTGCAAAAATTTGTTCTGGACAAATTATTAATGGTCTGCGAAAGTAGAGACTTCAATCTTTAAAATAAGCCAAAGTTTATGTTCGTACGATTTTTTTAAACGAAATTACAACAGCTCAAACATCGTCAAACATTTTCTAAAAATTGTAAATAGTACCTCAATTTTCACAGCTGTTACAAAGTGGAAAAATTTTTTAAGGGAAAATTATTGATAGCTTATCAAAGTAGAGGCTCCAAGCTTTAAAATAAGCCCAATTATATTGTCGTACTATTTTTTTTAATGAAATTACAACAGCTCGAGCATCGTCAAACATTTTCTAAAAATTGCGAATATAGTGTCCTCATTTCCAACCTCTTAACAAATTGGAAAAATTTTTTATGGGAAAATTAAGGACAGTTCGCCAAGCTTTAAAATAAGTCAATATAATTTTTCACAAAATCATCACTGTTCAAACATCATTAAACATTTTCCCCAAACAGAAGACTTCGACCTTGAAATCCAAGGAGCATTTACAAGAAAATTTTTCACTGTTTTCATAGTCGCTTTAATTGATAGGATTTTCGAGACAGAAAATGTCAGTTTTCCACCGGGAGATCGGACGCTAGATTGTTGTTCCTTGTTCGTTGCCAAATTCGTAGCAGGTAGGTAATAAACGCGATGTTTAACCTTGAATGATGGAGTTAGACCTCGCTTGATGTCACAATTACCCTCGAACGATTCGGAAGTCCAAGATCCCCAATTTTATCCTCGATTATATCAACCTGAAAATGTATTAATAAATTCCCCACAAAAAAATTACGAATAAAATTCGCAGGTGAGCGAATAAGAGTACAGATAAAATTTCGACGTGGAGAAAGAGCACACAAGTGAAATAAATTACAAACAATAAAATAAAATTTCGACGTGGAAAAATGCGAGTAAAATTCGCAGAGAACATGAGACTGTGAAAGAGCGCCGGCTGGTCTGCGTTCGGAGAGGGTTGCGATCGCTCGCGACATGACTCGGCGAAGAAGGAAGCACACTATCGAGCTTGCGGCTCGCTCGAATGCACTTTTCAGCAGTCTCGTGGTGGGTGGACACCGCGAAGTGCCCTTCGGCCTGCATTGTTAGCGGATGACAAATGAACCGGACGTGTGATTGATATTGGCGAACCGCAGGATAAAGCGGAGCGCATGGTCCAATGGGGCGGCCATCGTCTTCACGTCATCGACATGCGTGTCAACCCCGGTGAATACGTTTTCACCGCGGCCCACGCGCGTTTATCTAACGTGATCTATCTTGGATCATCGTCATCGGCTGGATCAATCTAGATCCCTGAATAATTCGTATCATTTCGCTTTCGATCGACGGGAACTCTGATTTTTGGTAATTCCGATCGATCTCTCGTGATCTCGCCCAGGGATTTCTGTTTGAAAATTAACTGTGACATAGTTCATACCAAATTAGGGGAAGTTTAAGTCATCACCTAGCTAATTTCGAATCAGTTCGAAAGATATAAATTTCTTATCTTTATTTAAGCCCTAGGTCATTTTACGCAAAATTTACCACATTTTTCAACGAAGAGCGATTTTTTTTCAAAATTGACATAGTTCGTACCAAATTAGGGTACTCCCTACTATTTTAAGTGTTTCATTTGAAATATACTTCAAAGGACAGTTCTTTGACTGCTACTTATTTTAAACAATTTTGTTTACTAGTTATTAGACTCCGGATTGTATGCATTTATAACAAAAATGAGCAAGTGCAATCTAAAATAAAATATATTATTTTCACCATATTCAAATTATTAATGAAGAATATAAATTTGTATTTAGCTCTTGTGTCTTGCAATTGATGCACAAGCTTTTTATTTTGCACAAACATTCGGAGTCTGACTATAAACCTCGATTAATGCATAAACTCAAATTTTTTGAAATTGTGACATGCGGCGTTTTTCCTGGCAACCGCAGAATTCTCCGATACACTCTGTCGAAAAGTTTTCGATCGCAGATCATGGTATATATCGATTATGATAACGCGAGTGACGTTTGCGAGTTGTCGGCGAGTCATGTGCGAGACTCGGATATATCGGCGTGCCCGGGTCTAAAGATAGCCCGGAAAACGCGTGGCCATTGCTAGGCGGCGCGTCAAAGAGAAGGCACGATTGTCTGTCAGATATAAATAGATCGATCGAAAGCGCACATAACGGTTGGTGTCGGGTCGTCGATCGTGCCGCGTTAAGAATTCACGAGAAACGGTTGAAAATCCCGGCGGGGCCGTCAGCTGTTCCACGTGCACGTGCACACGTGTCCACGTGGCTGCATTTTTCGCGCCCAGAGCACATTGCGATCAAAACCCTGCTCGCTGTCCCACACAATCTCGTCTGCTCGATTTTCGGTCGAGCTGAAACTTTTACCACATTTAGACTGGGCTTCCAAATCTATGTAGAAAAATTTTCAACTTACACAATTCAGTTTTCAGTAAGGTATAACAATTTTAAGCCGTCTCCTTCGGTGAAAGAGTTTAGGGGTTGTCCTAGACCTGCTTCCTTTCAAAGTTTTTCATAACTGAACAACTTGTGATAAAATTATAAAAAATTTTCCATATTTAGACAGTACTTTGAAGAACATATACAAAAATTTTCAGCTTGAACAATTCATTTTCTGGTGAGATAGAACAATTTTAAGCCATCTCCTTCGGTGAAAGAATTTAGGGGTTGTACTAGACTTGTGTGTGCTTCCTCTCAAAGTTTTTAATAACTGAACAGCTTGTGATAAAATTATAAAAAATTTTCCATATTTAGACAGTACTTTGAAGAACATATACAAAAATGTTCAGCTTAAACAATCTATTTTCTGGTGAGATAGAACAATTTTAAGCCATCTCCTTCGGTGATAGAATTTAAGGGTTGTCCTAGACTTGCTTCCTCTCAAAGTTTTTCATAACTATACGGCTTGTGATAAAATTATGAAAATTATTCCATATTTAGACAGTACTTTCAAGAATACATACAAAAATTTTCAGCTTAAACAATTAATTTTTAGGCGAGATATAATAATTTTAGTCCCTCTCTCCTTCGATGGAAAGACTTAGGAGTCCTACTAGACTTGCTGTCTTTCAAAATTTTTCATAACTAAACGGCTTGTTGTAAATATATAAAAATTTTTCTATATTAAGACAGCACTTTGAAGAACATACAGAAAAATTTTCAGCTTAAACAATTCATTTTTTGGTAAGATATAATTTTGTTGGGTTCTTGCCAGTCCTGCACAGGGTATAAGATTGAGGCTTCGTT
This sequence comes from Lasioglossum marginatum, assembly GCA_028455795.1. Taxonomy (NCBI): domain Eukaryota; kingdom Metazoa; phylum Arthropoda; class Insecta; order Hymenoptera; family Halictidae; genus Lasioglossum; species Lasioglossum marginatum. The sequence continues at coordinate 5,391,927 of CM052268.1, forward strand.
GGGATTTTACGATCCCAATAGATTAGCGGCGGACGGAGGGTGGAAAGGGCGGGGTTGTGGCTCTGGCAGACTGTAAAATAATTATTTAGGGGCGCCAGGAGACGTCTGGTCGACGGAATCATTTGTATTCGTGTCCCGAAGACGCGCGCCCCCCGGGAAACACAGCTCGCGCAACCCTCGAATCTCGGCCGAAAGATAAATCACCGTGTTTCCCAACCCCCTCCGACAGCGTAACAACCGTATAATGATCCATAATATGAAACGCATTTCGTCCTCGTAGGGTTTTTGATGGCGCACGGTAAAATGAAGATGCGTCGGTCGCCATTACTTGTCTTTCCCTCTCTATCGCCGCGGAATGAATATCCTCGACAAAGTATATTTTTTTTGATATGTGTAGTAAGCCAACGGGTGTGTAGACATTTTTTAAACTTTTCCTGTTTTTAGACAGCACTTTGAAGTACATATACAAAAATTTTCAACTTAAACTACTCATTTTTTGTTAAGTTATAACAATGTTAGTGAAGGCTCTCTCAGTCGGTGAAAGAATTTAAGGGTTGCTGTCTTTTCGAATTTTTCATCATGAAACGACTTGTAATAAATTTATAAAAAAATTTCCATAGTTAGACAGTACTTAGAAGTACATATACAAAAATTTTCAGCTTAAACAATTCATTTTTTGTTAAGATATAACAATTTTAGTGAAGGCTCTCTCCTTCGATGAGGGTATTTAGAAGTTGCTACCTTTCAGAATTTTTCATATCTAAACGGCTTGTGATAAATTTATAAAAAAATTTCCATATTTAGACAGTACTTCGAAGAACATATACAAAAATTTCCAGCTTAAACAATTCATTTTTTAGTAAGACACTGAAATTTTTCCGAGGGTCCGTCCGAGAGAAATTTGTCTAATGCTTCCAAAAATCTGCGAGAGTAACTGCAGGACTGGAATCACGATGGGGACGGTATAACAAGCATAATCAATCTGTCCCAGATCCTCCGGTGATCATTCTCGCCCGAAAGGACAGTTCGCAGCTGGATTTTCCTGGTCGGCTCGTGAACGGGCGCCGTTTTTTTCCCTTCTGCGATGCTGGAGAAGCTTGCTCGCGGGGGTGTACGGGGATGCACGGGGGTGGTGGAGCATCGCAAACAGAGAGATCCCTGTCTCGTTAGGTCCGAACTTTCCGTCGCAATCAGGCCTCGTTCCGGCATGTCGCAAGCCTCGCAAGAGCGGAAAGAGTGGCGCAAACGGGGCCGGAGAACCCTTTTAACCGAGGGTTCATTACTCGGGGCTCGTGACCCGGTTTTAATTAAATGTACTCACGCGCGCGTGATTGCGTGTGCCGCCTCTGTAACACGGTGTCCTTACGCGGCGTGCCGTCACGCGAGCCGTTGCGTGCACGCACTGTGCCACTGCCATAAACGCGGCCGCATGGAGTCCCGTACCATTATGTTCCTGTCAAGATTCCAGTACTTTTTATTGGCTTTGAATTTGTCTGAGATCGTATATCTCCCCCTTCGAGAGATTATTTCGAACATTTTTGACAAGACTCAGATTTATGGGGTTCCATGGGAATATAGTAGGCAGAGGAAAATAGCTGTTCGGAGTTAGGGGTGCGAGTTGTTACAGCGATATATAATTCACCTTTGATAATTATTAGACTGCGGATAAAACAGTAATAGATTAGAAAAATTCAAAAATATTGTAATGTTGTTTTTAACATAACAAAGTTAAGGGATGAAATCAATTTTTATCAATACAGAATACTTTTATTTTCTAGTCTAATAATAATTGAATTCTCAAAATAAAAATGTCCCCCGAAAATGACAGAAAACAGAGGCTAAATTAGAGTGTAATTCTTGTTTTCTTCAACGATGTTCTTATTTTCTTTTTTCATCGAAGATTAGTATTTTAGCTAAACATTCTTGTAATAAAGTTCGCGGTCCAGAAATTATTGTTCCATGTCAGAGAACGTTCTTTGTGCAACGGAAAAGTGAAACAGAATCTAAATACAATTGACTCAGCAATGGTCAGATAAAGTAGAATATGTTCGCAGTGGTCAGACGAGGGGGTATAGGTCGGTGAATGGTCAGGCAGGGTAATCCAAGTGGGAAGTCACTAGCAGTGGACAGGGACAAGTAGAATAACTCTGTCTGTGGTCAGACGGAACTAGAATATCTCCGTTTGTGGTTAGACGAAGGTAGAATAACTCCGTATGTGGTCAGACGAAGGTAGAGTACATTCCAGTGGCCCGGTGAAGGTCGATATATCTGCTTGTGGTCAGATGAGAGTATTATTAATAGACTGTGGACTTTATGCATTTATGACATTATATTATGACAAAAATGTGTGGGTGAAACAGTAGAGAGATAACTAAATATAATTTTACTAACAATTTGTTAAAATTGGTTCCAGTACCTTGCAAATGATGTTGAACATTTTTATTTGTGACAAAGATTCGCAATCATCGATTTAATTAGCATTAAAATGCTAATAGGGAAAGTAGAATAAATCTGTCTGTGGTCAGACACATGCAGAACGTCTCCACCTGTGATCAGAAAAATAGATTGCTTCAGTCCGAGATCAGAAATTGTTCAAACTTTGTTTATTTAGACCGTAGTTTAAAGAACATATAGAAAAATTTTCAGCTTAAACAATTTATTTTTTGGTGAGATACAACAATTTCAGTGAAGGACTCTCTTGTGGTTCATTTAGGGGGTCTGCTAGACTTGCTGCCTTTCAGAATTTTTCGTAACTGAACGGCTTGAGATAAATTTACAAAAATTTTTCCATATTTAGCCAGTACTTTGAAAAACATATAGAAAAATTTTCACCTTAAACAATTTATTTTTGGATAAGGCATAACAAATTTCATCCCTGTCCTTCGGTGAAAGAATTTAGGGGTTGTGCTAGACTTGTGCTGTCTTCCAGAATTTTTCATATCTGAACGGCTTGTGATAAATTTACAAAAATTTTCCCATATTTGGACAGTACTTTCAACAACACATACAAAAACTTTCAGTTCAAACAGTTAATTTTTTGGCGAGAAATAATAATTTTAGTCCCTCTCTCCTCTGATGAAAAGAGTTAGGTGTTCTGCAATACTTTTGCTGTCTTTCAGAATTTTTCATCTCTGAACGGCTTCTGCTAAATTTACAAAAATTTTTCCATATTTGGGCGGTACTCTGACCAACATATACAAAAATTCTCAGCTTAAACAATTCCTCGAATAAACCTATTTTTAATGTTTAATGTTACTCCCCACAATCGAGACTACACTTGGTATGTTTGAAATTGCTCAGGGGATTCGACAGTTTCCCAGCAATGTAGATCAGGCAAGTTCCCGGGATTGATCAGGGGCGGACTTGGACGATTGTATGGGAAGGGGAGGCTCTTGAGCAGGAGGAAGCAGGAAGCCTGAGGCTGATACGTGAGGGGAATACCTGAGCACACGAGCCTGGGAGGGGTGGGGGGAGAACTCGTGTTCCCGGGCAACAGTCATTGTGCTTAGAAGTAGCTTAAGCTAATTGTGAGAGGAGTTGCCCTGGGAATTTCTCTCGCACGGCTAATGGGGCGGAGCCGGAGTGGCTCTTCAGGAACGCTATCGTGCTCGAGCTGATTAAGTGCGCCGTGGACCGATGTCAGAAGACGATAATTTGCATCCGGATTATGTCGCCGTGCACCGGATGCACCGAATGCAACGCAGAGAAGACCCTCTTGAGGCCACATAAAACCTGGCCTCTCGACGGGACTCGACGAGCTAATCCAGAATCGAATCGCGCGGTGGCTAATCGTTCGCCTGATCGATTACTATTCTTCCAACCCCCTCCCCTCTATTCCACCCCTCTCTCTCTCTCACTCTCTTCGTGATGAGTAGACTGCGAATCTTTATGCATTTCTGACAAAATTGAGTAGATGAAATTAAAAATTGTTGGAAAATTTTAGAAATTGAAAATGCCAATATAAGGTCTCCCCTCTATTAAGATCATTAAGGGAAGAAATAACTTACTTGATAAATCTTACTCTTTCGGATTTCATCCCCCAAATTTTTCCACAAGTGCTAAAAATTCGCCAGTGATCAAACAGAAAATACGATTTCCAATTAACTATAATCAGTAGACTACGGATTTTAGAAAAAAGTTTTTCGATGATTCTGAGCCCACCTTAATAAACTGTAGGCCCGCTGAAATTATGCTTTAGTGAGAGCGAGGGGATTAAATATTACTTTAAAACGGTAGACTGTGGATCTTTATGCATTTGTAGCAAAATTGAGTAGATGAAATTGAAAATTGTTGGAAAATTTTAAAAATTGAAAACGCCAATATATGATTTTTCCTTGATTAAAATTATTAAGGGAAGAAATAACATTCAGTTCGGTTTCTATTTCTTGCAATAGATGCAGACGATTTTTATTTTGGATAAAAATCCGCAGTCTAGTGATGAGCTTTCGCGATAAAAACGCTGCCCCTCCCTCTCTTGCTCGGTTAGTGTTATTATTTTTCCGCGGCGACGTATCGCGGAATGATCCTGTCGGATATACAGGTTAACGGCGATGTCGTGACCTGGATGTTCAGGACGTTCCGATGCGCCGTTACGATGCTACGTGGACGGAATTCGCGACGACTGACTTTCGGCGAGCGTGCGCCGCTGATCTCGACCCGATGAGAATGGATAAGCTATCTCTGATGACCGCCGATGCATCGCGATGCGTCGTGATTGTCGCCTGTTCCGATTTCGCTAAGTGGACATCCGCTATTATCACTTTTATAATCTATGAAATTTAGTATTTATTTACTGGCGATTATTTGATAATTTTTAGAAGCCCATGGTCCTTTGATAAGGATTTTCTAATAGATTCTTGGGTAGCAATAGCAATTTTCATTTGTGTACCACAATTCACCCCTAATCGCGTAATTTAATAATTTATTTTGGAATTAATATACAAGGTTTTTTAATAGATCCTTGGGTAGCAACCGCAATTTTAATTTGTGTACCACAATTCATCCCTAATCGCGTAATTTGATCATTTATTTTGGAATTAATATTGAAATGATTTTTTAATAGAGCCTTGGGTTGCAATCGCAATTTTTATTTGCGAAACACAACTCACCCCTAATCACATAATTTAATCATTTTTATATAGAAATTTCATTCTTCAGAAATGTATTTTATATTTTTCTAATGATTTTAATGTTTTCCCGTTTCATTTTTCACGTAAATGCATAAAACGCCAAGTGATTAACATTCGAGAGCTGGAGACATTAATCGTGTAATGAGATTGAAAAGGTATGTCTGTGGATCGGGAGAAAACTTCCGCAGAGAATTGCAGGACGTTCGAAACGGAATTAGTTTAAAAGAGAGACGCGTTTAAAAAGTTCGCCGGCAGACTGGCATAATTCACTTGAGTTCAGTTGTTTTGGAACGTAACGAAGATATTAAGGAAACGATGTTAAAAGTTTGAAATTGTTCGCGTCGCAAAACAACGTTTCCGGAGAGTTAATTATTTCTTAGCGGAATTAAATCGTTGAATAATTGATTTTCACGATATTTGCAGATCTGTTTCGTTGTATACTGATTCTTCTATCTTCGGTGGTTAGGATCCCAGTATATTGTCAAACACAGTAGAATATCTCAGTCGGTGGTCAGACAAAGTAGAATATCTCAGTCTGAGGTCAGACAAAATAGAATATCTCAGTCTGTGGTCAGACAAAGTAGAATATCTCAGTCTGTGGTCAGACAAAGTAGAATACATTATCACAAAAATGGTCAAATGCAAAAGTGTAGATGTTAGAACAATTTAAGGACATGGTTAAGGACATTTTAACAATTTTTGGTCCTTTCAAAGTTGAATAAATCGGTGAACAAGTAGAATCATGTGGCAAAGGTCGGACGAAGTAGATCATCTCCGTCGAATATCGACCACAATAGAACAGGACGAGCTGTTGTCAGCCAAAACTAGAATAGACCGGCCTGGAACCATATAAAAGTAATAAAGGTCAATCTGCGATCTGCCGAAAGTAGAATAGCCCTGTATACAACCTTCCAAAACTGAAGGGTCTTTTATTAAGAGGTGTCACTTGAAATTTGGCACAATTTCATATTAGTGAAGATTAGAGTTCGACACGTGGTTAATAGAATTGTATAAAATTGTTAATTGTAAAAGAAACAGTATTTTCTCATAATTTGAAATAACACTTCTTAAAGGAAGACCTTGTAGAATATATAATTCAGTGATTCGAGTGATCACTCTTCGTCACGTGATTAATAGAGCTGTAAAAAAAGTGTTTCTTTTTATAATTAAAAATAACACTTCTTAATGGAAGATCCTGTGGAATATTCAGTGATTCGAGTTGTTATTCTTCGACACGTGGCTAGTAAAATTGTAAAAAATTCTGAAATTGTCGAACAATTATTGATTGTAAAAAGCCAGTGTTTCTTTTACAATTTAAAATAACATTTCTCAATGGAAGACCCTGTAAAATATTCAATGAATCGAGTTGTCACTCTTCGACACGCGGGTAGTAAAATTGTAACGAATTCTAAAATTGTCGAACAATTATTAATTGTAAAAAGACAGTGTTCTTTTAAAATTTAAAATAACATTTCTCAATGGAAGACCCTGTAAAATATTCAGAGATTCAAGTTGTCACTCTTCGATACGTGATTAGCAAAATTGTGACAAATTGTAAAATTCTCAAAAAATTATTAATTGTAAAGAAAAACATTGTTTCTTTTACAATTTAGAATAACACATCTCAATGGAAGACTCTGTAGAATATTCAGTGATTCGAGGAAGTATAGTTTGAAGGTTTATCGGTGTCTAGAAAATTTTATTAGAAAATACGAAGCTTGAAAATTTTGGCCAGGAAAAAGGTTTCCAGCCGACTGTACCGGTTCGGGATCGAACGGCGTTCAATAGGTTCGCATGGTTTTAATCGGAGTGAGAGAGCTCGGGCCGGGACGAGTCGTTCGAACGAATAACGAGGGCAGCTTGTTAATTCCCGCAGGGAGGTGAGCAACGGTGAAAAATACTGGTAAACAATTCGCGATAAATCGCTAAATACGATCGCGAATCTCCTTTCCAGCGACTCTCGGCGTCCTCGTCTAAGCCGCGCGTCGGCGTCGGTCGTTTAAAGCCGGCCATTCGTATTAATTATTTCCACGTCGGCCTGATTAACGAGCTCACCCGTGCAATTTGTAGTCACGCTCGCGACCGCTCTAATGATAATATAGCTCCCGAAGAGAGGGAGAGGGAGAGAAATGAGAAAAAGGCAAACGAGCGATGACTCCGTTGGCGCACAGACGCTATCGATCTCTCGGACTCTCGCACTGGACCGGACGATCTAACAGTTCATTACGATCTTAATATATTAATATATATAATATATAATATATAATAAATATAATATTATTGAGTATATATTGTTTGTTGTGGATGTTTGTGAAGGTTGGATCAGGTTTTTGGTGGTTGGACTATGTTGAGGTTTGTGGAGACACCCTGTGGACGATTTAGATTAATAAATATAATATTTATAAATGTAACAGTATAACAATGTAGGTCTTTGGGTTCCTTTTGACATCAGCCACAATATTACGAAGCCAAAAATATATATTCATTATTATAAACTGAAGGTGACCTTGATTTTTTATAGATGTGATTTCAATTTTGTTTGAAACATATTTTTGTCAGGTTAGTGGAACAGCCTGAAAAAATTAAGAAATGTTGAAAATATTGATTTTTATATACAAACAATTCAAATATATTGTCGAAAAGAATTTCCATCACAGTTTGCGTGTTTACTCTATGAATAATTAATTTCATTCGGGGATTGATGATTTAAATAAAGTCAAAATAGTTATTGTGGTATCGATCACTGAATTCCTTGATATATTCTTATATATTCTTATACTCTTACATAGCGTCACATTAGTATTATAGTATTATAGTGTCACATAGTATCACTAACTACCACCGGTGTTACTTTTTCCTTCGCGTTTTTCTTCTCGAGATCTTCCCGAGAATTGAATTAATGCTCCTGAGATTATTAGAAAATCGTTGGGACTCGGCTAATGGATTTCGCAAAACTATTGTTCGTTTTGAAAAAGTGGCACAAGCTTCCCGATAAATGTATGTTGCGAGTTCATCGATTCTGCTTTCTCCGCGGTGCAAAAACGAGGAGAGTAAAAAGTGTTGTGGGGAAAAGAGAAAAAAGAAGAGAAGAGAGGAGAGGTAAATGTAAAAATGGAATTTACAGGGTTGCGCCTACGGAAAATGGAGGAAAATGCAGTAATCTCCTGAGAGAGTTGTTGCAGCAACCTTCTGGGATATTTAACGAATAAAAACAGAGAATGAATGAAATTGAGAAAATGCTTGCAAAAAGCTGATTTTATTAGAAAAAAATATATGGAAAGCAAGTTCTGCGGAGTTGTTGGAGGTGCGAAAATTTTAGCACGTGAAAAGTTGCACGAGCGGAATATAAAGCTTGCATGATGAAAAATGGCGTGAAACTTGAAAGAGAGGAATTTGTTGGGGAGGCAGAAAAATTTGAAATCAATTTTAACATCAGCAAATCAAGCAGTTTTCTATGGTCGAGATTGGTACAAGAAAAATTTCGAATGGAAAAGGAAAAGGTACATTTCAAATAGGAAAATTTGAAAAATGGGAAACTCAAGCAGTTTTCTACAGTCGAGATAGGTACAAGAAAATTTCCGGATAGGAAAGGAACGGTACAATTTCAAATAGGAAAATTCGGAAAATAAGAAACTCAAGGAGTTTTCTACAGTCGAGATTGGTACAAGAAAAATTCCGGATGGAAAAGGGAAAGGTGCATTGCTAATGGAAAAATTTGGAAAATGGGAAAAAAAATCAGTTTTCTACAGTCGAGATTGGTACAAGAAAAATTCCGAATAGAAAGGAAACGGTGCATTGCAAATGGGAAAATTTGGAGAAATGGGAAAATCAAGAATTTTTCTATAGTCGATTGGGTACAAGGAAAATTCCGAATAGAAAAGGAAAAGCTGCATTGGGAAAATTCGGAAAAATTGGGGAGGAAAACAGAGTCCCATCTCCACAGTATTCGCAGAAAAGTGCAGAGAAGAAAAGCGGGAGAGAAAACTGAAGGAAATAATGAGTCAAAATGCGGACAATAAAAAATCGAAAATACGTCGGGCTGGGGCTGCGAAATGCGAAATTTCCGCAAGACGCAGCCGCATGAGAGCTGCAAGACTTCCTGCATCTTCTATACCTGGCGGCTCTCTCTCCTTTTCCATTTAGAAAGGAGGAGAGAGAATGGTCGTTTAAAATATGACGCGCTGGCTGGTTTCCTTCCAGAAAATCTTTCACGCCCGCCGGCGTGTGTACAGGGTCGTATTTTTCTTGGGGGGACATTACTTAGCATCGTGGTGTCTGCGCATGGGACCGGGCGGCGGGTCGGGTCGGGTCGGGTTTATATACCGCTATGTAGCGGTGTAAACATACCGGGGAGGCGGATCGATTTATGCAGCTAAGTAAGTGCATTTTTATGCACCGTTTCACAGCCGAGACGAGCAGCCTTGCAACGAGTCATTTCGTTTAACGAACGACCTATATAGCCGACGCTCGCGCACGTCCCTCGTCCTGGAACTCGCCGTACCCGCGCCGTGTCAAATCGATTCATTCGAGAATTCGACGTACTCTCGCACCCCCGGGAACCTACTCGCGCACATTAACATCCTCGAGACACACCTGATAAATCTCCGCGACCCGCATTCTATTCCTTCGAAGATGCGCCGGCCATGCGATTGGAATTCTATACGGTTTCTGACCAGTTATATAATTGATCACTAGACTGCGGATCTTTATCTATACAGGGTGCGGCCGAATAACATGTACAAGCGGGCAGGGGGTGATTCTACATGTGCATACAAATCGGAAGAAAGGAATAACATTTCTTCATTTGACGCCTCGTTTTCGAGAAAATCGAGTTTAAAGTTTAAAGGATCCACAAAGTAGAATTGGTCGATCATGGTCAGACGCGTCAGACGATTCCTATGCAATAGCACGTGTATTCGCTGCATTTTCAAACTCGATTTTCTCGAGAACGAAGCCTCGAACGAAAAAATGTTATTCCTTTTGTTTGGTTTATATGCTCATGTAGAATCACACCCTACCCGCTTGTACATGTTATTCGGCCGCACCCTGTATAAAATTGCTATGAAGTCTCGCGAGTGATACGCGTATGCGAACAAATGAATTTAACAACGTTCTAAAGTGTTGTTCCGCAGGAAAATGGCGTCAGCTCGACGAAACGCGAGCGCAGGGCAGGCTCGAGGTTATGGCAGCGGGGCTGCGTGCGTGCACGCGTAATTACTAGGTTCTTGGCTGACATAGTTGGCTCTCTTTGCCTGTGATTCGCCGTTGGGATCGGCAGCACGCATAATTAACGCGATACGGAACACAAGACCTGGTGCCTGTATTTCGGAATAGTAGATCGTTTGAAATATGCAGTGGACGCCGCAAGCCCCTCTGCAATTAGTCAGCCTGTAATCTCATCTCGGGCTGTTGCGGAGACAACACTCCCGTTACGGTCCCCTAATTTCGCCTAATTTCGATTCGACAATTTCGATCTCTCTCTCTCTCTCTCTCTCTCTCTCTCGCGTGCGCGGCGGACACAGTATCTCTCGCTTTCCACCGCCTTTATTCGCCATTCTCTTTATTTGATGTTCTCGGCCGGACGAATGTCAGCGACCGTGTTTGCGGCTGACGAGGGAAATCCGCCAGATGTTGAATTAGTTTCGAAACAATAATGGTCGCGCGAAGCTATAAGTCTCGACCTATCGCAGCGTAACAGCGAACACGTTAACGACGAATTAATCGAAACGCTTTCCGGCTGAACTGTTGACAGTACCGCCCCTGGCAGCGACCTGCTCCCGATCAATATCGTCGACGGGATTTCCATGTTAACTGGTCGAGTCCACGCAATTTTTCGGAATTCTTTTCTGAGATAAATAGCGAAAGAGAAAATTTTTATTTCGATGATCAACAATGTTTTTTCCGATCGAAACTCGATCGTTCTCTTAAAATATTGTAGTGAAGTTATTAACATTATTAACACTAGGTTTACGGAGGTCTAGAAATAGCTATTTCAAATTTTTGGCCATTTTTCCAATACTATATACCCCAGGAAATAAATTTGGTAAATAATTCCTCAGGGAAGGAACTTTGCAATCTTAATAATCGCAAATTAAGAATATTAGAACCCGTCAATTTTACAGGTCCTGTAAAAACCTAGTGTTAAACTAATTTTATTTATACATTTTCATTCCTCAATATCGTATGGAGTTTGTATGTACAGCGTGCTATTAATGGAGATCTTGCAAATTATTTCCAAAATATATAGAGTGACTCCCATTAATATTCGGAGGCTCTAAAAAAATTATAACTTTTTAAATATTGGGCCATACGATTCGAACTTTTTCGAGAAGTCAGAGCAATTAGTTTACTGCATGTTGTGAAAAGCAATTTTTTCAAAAATTGCAATTGGTCGGAATTGTACAAAAAAATACTAAAGGTTGTACTTTGCAATTCCGACAACTTGGAATTTCTTTCAAAAAATTTTGTCGCGTAGAAAACCGACTGTTCCAACTTCTCGAAAAAGTTCAAACGATATAGTCCAATATATTAAAAAAGTTATCGTCTTCTTAAGAGAGTCGGAATATTAGTGGGAGAGTCACTGTAAATAAAATCAGTTTGATAATGAAAAAACTTTATTACGTTCCACTCCTTGTGAATAGAAGAAGATACAACAAAAAACAAATTGTTGACCTTTCGACCTTGAAATTAATTTTCTGGTAGTTCGCTTGTATTAATTTTTATTTTTTCTGTTATTAAAGCGCCCATTGAACAGTATTACAAGTTTCACAATAAGTGTGTTTTGAAGTAACCTGCTCGTTCAACGGAGTGTGCTAGTCCGGGAGCGGTTTAATTAACAAAACTAATTTATAAGTGTCCAGCAAAGGAAAAGTTCCGGGTGAATTCGATAGCGGTCGAAAATGGAGTTCGTTGAAATGGAGTTGGCTGGTTCGATTTTCGAAAAAGCCTGTGGCAACGGTTACTCGATTTGATCGCGTTTTGAAATTCTCTGGAGTCCGGGGGCAGAAAAGGAACGATCTATCAATGTTCCCGCAAGGAGAAGCTGATCAACCGGAAAGCCGCTGCCACGAGACGCTATCGATCCAGGTCCAGGTTAATACTGGCATTAGCTAAAATAAAATTTATCGAGGAAAGGGCCGCCGCGGTAGAATCATTTTCCGATAACGCTCGGCCCTGAACCTTCCCGTGGAATATTTACGCGGCTGTTTTCTTCTCGATCATGCTCCACACTTTCAGGGACAAGCGCCGATGGACATTGAAACTGCGCTGTGCTTCATCGATATCTTTTTATTTAAAGATATTTCACATTCAAACTGGCACTCTACAATTTTTCCTTACCGAACCCGGCGACGTATCTCCACGAAACTTTACAGACACTTTCACACAGATCCAAATTGTATCTCCAAATTTTTTCACATCGGTATCATCGAAATTGTAATTGTTATTAAAAACTATTCAGTGGAAATTCACTGGGTATTCACGTCTTCTTCTTCGGGCGAATAATTATAACAATTTCGACGACAGCGGGACAGGAAAAATCAAGAACACGGGTCAAAGGTGCCCAAATACGCCCACAAAGTTTCCCAGGGCTATGCTCATCGGGCCCCGCAAGAAAAATTCCCGAGTCCCACTAGGCGCCGCAGTAGTATAGGTCCGCGTGTGGTCAGACCGTTCGGCGAAGTCTTCCTTATCACGATTTTTCAAGGGTTTCCGATAATCTAAGGAAAAAATGTTTCCAACAAAAGTTGAGCAGTATTTAAACATCTACAAACCTCTATATATGAAGTTTCCAAAAAAAAATTTTTCGGACAGAAAATGAAGATCATTTTGATTTTTTAAATATCAAAATGCATTTTTGGTTTCATAATATGCTAGCTGACGTTAAGGCGAGTTCAACAATCTGTTATATTATGACCTCGAGCCCATAAACAACGCTAAAATATTTTTTTCTGAAACCCAAGAGAAGATGGCCACTTGTTGCTGAATTATGCGAAGCGTTCGCACGATGGGAGACGATATGGACACCGTTATTTAAACTCCGCGCGTTCTAGAAAACAAATAGTCTGATAAATGTTCGAGGGAGCTAGTCTCGAACACTGCGCGATGGCTCGTTGTTTGACACATTGTGTACAGGGCTCTGTACAAGAATGTTTGCCCAAGTTTTGAGGAACCGGAGAGGGCGTCGGAACATGATCGAAGTTTCCCCGAATAACGCTCGACGACCGAAAGTTTTCGCAGCAAGAGCTTCCCGGCCACCTTCGCGCACCTATACCTCGCCGCTCCAGACGACACGAAAGCGTAATTTCACTTGGAAACGTTCGCAAACAAGTTTACAGAGCCTCGAGGGCCGACGACGATGCTCGCTCGCTCGCTTGCCTATTAATCGCGCGCGAATAATCGCGCTGAGCTAATTTCCCGGGGCCGACCTTGAGCCCCCATGGCGAGCTACTTTTCATGCAGATCGTAGATCCATTGGTCTTACCGATATCCCTAACATTTTATTCATTCAAACCAGAAATTCAGTAATTAAACGACGATTTTAATAATCCGGGACTGACCCGAGCACCGTCGAAGGGTTAGAAATATTCATTGGAAGGTAGAAAACAATGAAAGAGCGAAACTTCAGGGAAAGCTCTGAATCCACAAAATAAAATTTGATCTTTAGAATTGTAAGACTAGCAAAACAAATAATAATAAATTAAACTTGATAATAATTTATGATAAAAAATAGACGGTGGATGTGCTTATGCAATTTGTAATTTTTATAACCGAATTTGAAGAAGCTCGAATATCAAATCAATAACCTTGAAAATTTTCAAGAGCCATAATTGCATAAAGGTTCGCACACAGTCTACTATAAATAATAAGAAACTGGAATTAATAATAATTTGTAAGTATAGCCTATCCAGTTTGCAAATCAATAAAATTTCCATTCACATTATTATTTGTACACAAAGTATTTTTCGCAAGATATTTTGTAGTTATTTTTGAAAAATATCGTTCGCTACAAAATTGCACAATGAATGTCACGAATGAAAACAACACAATTTCCGTGGTAGTAGCCTTTTCAGATCTGGAATAAATTAAAGTCGTATTAAATTTTTTCGTATTTTATATCCTAGAAATTTTTTGAATATTTTCAAAAGCCATAATTGCATAAAGGTCCGCAGTCTACTATAAATAATAATAAACTGAAATTAATAATATAATTTGTAATTATATACACAACATATTTTTCACAAGATATTTTGTAGTTATTTTTTAAAGAATCGTTCGCTATACAAAATTGCACAAAGGACGAATGAAAAAATCAATCAAATCTGTGACGTACGTAGAGTCCAAGAAATTCGCACTGGAAAGTTCTCCCTTGTAAACAGCACACTTGGTCGGTCCCGCATTAATCGGGTCGAAAACAATCCAATTTGTTTACCATGAATTCAATGGAGCTTATGGGGTCGACCATCGTCGAACAATGAGACGGCTCTCCCCACCACGCGAGTTTCTGCCACTGCGAAAATATTTGCAATGAGGGACACACGTGTACCTGGTACACTTTTCCGCCAATCACGATTAGCCTAAACGGTTCTCCGATTCTGGTAGAAGTTGCATCGACATAGTCCTCCATCGACCTTCGTGCGGCGTGTGTGTTGTGTATAGTGTTCATCAGCTTCTGTCGTCATTGGATTATATTTATCTGCGAGGTATTTTATCTGTAAATTGTTCTTAATCTTACATAATTTTTTTTATTATTTAACAGGGGGAAGTGGAGACACTAACTCTGCAATTTTTAAAAAATGTTTGACGATGTTCGGGCTGCTATAATTTCGTGAAGAAAAATCGTAGGTCGATAAACTTAGGCTTATTTCAAAGCTTGAAGTCTCTACTTTCACCGACTATACCTAATCTCTGCATAAAAAATTTTTTCACTTTCTGACAGATCGGAAAATAAGGACACTACATTTGTAATTTTTGGAATATGTTTGACGATGTTCGAGCTGCTCCAATTTCGTGAAAAAAAATCGTAGGTCGATAAACTTAGGCTTATTTGAAAGCTTGAAGTCTCTACTTTCACCGACTATACCTAATTTCTGCATAACAAATTTTTCCACTTTCTGACAGGTGGGGGAGTGGAGACACTAACTTTGCAATTTTTGGAAAATGTTTGACGATGTTCGGGCTGCTATAATTTCGTGGAAAAAAATCGTAGGTCGACAAACTTAGGCTTATTTGAAAGCTTGAAGTAATTTCTGCATAAACAAATTTTCCACTTTCTGACAGGTGGGGAAATAAGGACACTAAATTCGCAATTTTTCCAACATGTTTGACGATGTTTGAACTGTTGTAATTTCGTGAAAAAAGATCGTACAACCATAAATTTTGGCTTATTTTAAAGCTTGAACCTTCTAGTTTCATATACTGTCCCTAATTTCTGCATAAAAAATTTTTTGCAATTTGTTACATGTGCGGGAATGAGAACACCGAATTTGCAATTTTTAGGAAATTGTCGATCATACTAAAATTCTTGTAATTTCGTTGAAAAAAAGATGGTGCAACATTAACAGATTCGGTTTTCCTTGGTGTTTCAGTATGCGGGGACATTCATGGCCAATTCTACGACCTGATGAAGTTATTCGAGGTGGGCGGACCACCCTCCTCGACAAAGTATCTCTTCCTCGGCGATTACGTAGACAGGGGTTATTTCAGTATCGAGGTAAGTTCATTGTTCAACTTTCGGCTGCTCTGTTGGCCTACAAAGATCGGCGAGAAAGGACACGACAGAGTCGTTTACCACCCGCGATCTAAATTGAATCGTTTGGTCGATGATTCTCCTCAATTTTGTTAATACATAAATAAATACCAGACGAAGACTGCATCCCGCAATTTATTCTAATTGGGTTCTAATTGTTCAATTTGTTTCTCGTGGTACATAAACATCGAAGCGCAATTCAACGTGCTCGATTTAAAAATTAATATTTAAACAAATAATTACGTCGCTCGGGGAAAATATGGATCGCATAATATCGCAGAATTTCACGAAAAGTAATATAATAACGTTGCAAATGTTAATTGAATAAATTCATGAGCGCTTTCGTGTTCAGAGAAGGTACAAACGAAAAAAACCTGAAAGCTTCCGTCGAAATCGAAAAAAGCTCTCGCGCAACTCGCGTTTGTCTTCCGTTAATTTCCTCTCTTGTTTCCATTGTTATTTAAAAAAGGGGGGGGGATAGGTCACAAGGTTTCGTCGACAAAAGCGCTTCTGTTCTCGGAGACACATAAAAATTGAAAAGCTAGCCTGAAAGCGCCGAGTACACAGAAATATACGAGAGAGGAATCGACGAATCCCGGGCCCGGCTAATTACCGAGCCTACTAATTAGCGATCCGCTCGGTTAATCATCAATTAATGCTCTCCTCGTTTATCTTCCATCGCCACCGGAGCTGCGCCTCGTGGGAAGCTTCCGAACTTGTGAAACGTTTGCGGACCTTTGAGATGAGAGACGCGTGTCCCAGAAATATACGCGAATTTAAACGACAGAATTAAAAAGATTTTTCATGCAACGTTCTACATGTCGGAATTCCAGAGTTGTACCTTTTGTTATATTCTTACAGATTAATTTGTTATTTTCGTACATTGTGTCATACTCCAAAAAATTTTTAACAACCCCTTATTATTTATAATATTTTTTAAAATTACCCGACACTACGATTCTTCCTGTGGAACAACAATCATCTCCAGGGCTAAATGTACATTAAAAAATGTTTATTGGAAGTCCTTTAAAATAGGTGGAGACCATAAGAGACAGTTTAGACGTTTTAAATGGTGTTGTAGTATATTTTCAATTAATGCAGACAATTTTCATTTTGCATAAAAATAGAAATCTAATAAGTTCTTCGGTTTCACTATGTATTCCGGAATTTTCGCAAATTTTCTATATTTGGCAAATATTTTGATAAAGATACATGGAAAATATTTTATATTTTGAAGAAAGGATTATCGATGTATAAAAAAATTTGAAAAACATTTCTGAAACTCTGTGGATGGAAGTTCTGAAAATCTTTTTCGCGTAGCGAAGGACACGGGTCGTAGTCGAAGAGTTCGAAGGTAGTTCAGATTCGAAGGAGCAGGTTGAAGAAGAGCAGGAAGTGTAGGAAGGATGAAGAGAAAGAGAGAGAGAGAGAGCCAGCCAGGGGCGAGCGGCTGCGAGCTCTCTCACCTCGGCTCGGCTCGCCGATCGATACTCTCTATCCGCAATATGCTTCGCCGGATTCTTCGAGGCTGGCGAGGAGAGATTCGCCGGGATTTCTCCGTGGAACGTGCACGCGTTCCGCGAGGATTTTCATTTTCTGAGTGAAACGACGAGGCAAGGCGAGGCGCAGAATCCGGAAGAAATGAAGAGAACCGAAGGGAACCGAACTCCCTGCCTCTGGAAAGATGGGATTATGAGCGAATTGCTGCAGGAAAGACGAAGCCGAGTGGAATGTTTAGATTACAAACACCCGGGGAACCGAAGATGGAGAGATAGGAATCACCCGGAAAAATGGATGAACGCTCGCGCGACGCTCCCACTTTTACCAAATCCTCCGGGATACACTCGTGGAACAGTGGGAATTTATCTTTTTTTAAACTGTCTCTCTACTACCACTGTCTTCAAGCCTCGATGGAGGTCTCTGGAAATTTCTAGCTAGAATTCTTCGTATTTTCGAATTTATTGAATACTCGAGTGAAACAAAAATTTATTCTTTACGGCGAAAAATCTCCATTCTTTTCACACAGTCTTGAAATTCAAATCTTTGGGAAGGTCTCTGGAAATTTTCTATTTTGGATTCACAGTATTCTCGAAGTTGTAACATTGTTCGTGAATTTTTTTGATGATGGTGAAACCAGCACTCTATAAAATTTTCTATAAAATAAATTTTTCCTACCCTTAACAATATTTGGGAAGATCTCACGTAAAATTCCAATTTTGGATTCATTCTCCAAGTCGTAACATTATTTTCGAATTTTTTGGTAATTCCAACTCCCATCCCTGGAAAAATAAATTTTTTTGTACCGTTAATAATTTTCTCACTATCCTGAAAAAATACGCGAAAAGCAGGAGATAGATTTGAGTATTTTCGTATTTTTTTCATCCCAATATCTTAATAAACAACCGAGTAAAAAAATGGCAAAGTTAAGGGTGTGTTCGTACACATATCCTTAAACGAGGGTCTAGCAACTTAAAATTTTGGGGGATTATTTTTCAGCCTAAAAGCATCGTTGCACACGATACTATAAACAATTGTCGTGGGTGCTGTTGGATGCTTGTCCCTTAGATGATCGCGTCGATCTATCACCTAATTCCTGGACGTGGGGTTCGTTATTGGGAATGTTTTCCGTGTAGGTGACTGGAATCTATGGCAGCACTTTCGTACTCAGGTGTGTTCGGTTCGGTGTGGTATAACTTCGGTCCTTGAGCGGGCCGAAGATGAATCGGGGTCTCCACGTTTGCGGAAGTGTAAGTAAATTGGGTTCTTACGGTCCCCCGGGTAGCCGGTTCAAGTGCACACTCTGGGGTTTTCGATGATTTCGAGTGGCGCCGATGAATTCGTTCGACCGGGGCGCACTTGTCTTCGGAGACACGCGAGCCTCGCGATTTAAATTGGAAAAACGGCTCTTGTCGAGTGCTCGCCGGGAAATTGGGTCGAAGATGAAAATAGCTGGGGAACGCTGCTCCGGGGAATATTAGAAATAACCGGGGGAAATATTCCCGTATTCGAAAAACCTTTGTAGAACACCGCAATCCATTTCTTCTGCCGCGAGATCGAATTCTATTTACGAACATTATAAACAATCAGGAAAATATTGCTGGGTCCGAAAAACCGTTCTAAAAGACCGCAATTTATTTCTTGTACCGCGAGATCAAATTCTATTTGCTCGACGACCGTTATAAACAATCTGGAAAATATTCCCGTATTCAAAAAATCATTGTAAAGGACCGGAATTCGTTTCTTCTATCTCGATATCAAATTCTATTTGCTCAACGAACATTATAAATAATCAAGAAAATATTCCTGGGTCCGAAAAACGATTGTAGAAGAGGCCAGTCCATTAATTATGCACGTTATTCATTAACTAACGCGAAGCTGATTAAGACAAACGGGCAGACATGGACGCAGACAGGGCGAGATGTCTAACAACACCCACGATGGCAGTGAATGACGAGATACTCGCGACCATCTGCCAAGACAATAAATCAGCAATGTTGTTGAGTCTCGTTCCCGAAAATTCAAAAATTCGGAAATTCCTCGACGCACGGTCGTCCAGTCGCGCGGCCAATAAAACGTAAATGGACTATCGCGGGGATGATAACGCGTAATGGAGATGCGGATAACTGATCGGCGCGTGCATAATCCCGGAACGAGCCTGGACAATGGCGGCGCCGCATCGATCAGCTTTCGGATTTCTATTAATCAACCGAGTCATCGGGGAACGAGGATAGAGCCGACGCCGTCACCGGTAATTTCCGCGAGCCCCCTTTGTTTCCCCCCAAAAAAGCGGGCGCGTTCGCGTGAAATCGCCCGGCGTACTGGTGTCATTATTGTTTCGCGCGTCGATCAACAGGGATATCGATATTTTTGGTCGAACCTAGCCAAATCGAGCAAGAAGATGTATTCGCAACGGTTATTAGCTGTACTTGTTTCATAGTAGTTGTTTGGTAGTCGCGGACCGATCGGATTGGTCAGTGACTCGCGATCGGTCAGGTGAAGCGAGCTTCGTTCACGTTGTGAGTTAAGATGGGTGACTGCTGGCAGAATTTCCCTTTTTCTGGGGTTTTTCCTTTGGTTTGGGGCTGGGGAATTATCTTTGGGGTCATATAGACGTTACTGGGAAGGTTCCTCGTGATTCCAACTGGTCATCATGACCAAAAATTGGGTTCTGTGGTCTCTCTGGATTCCATGAGATCACCAACGCTCCTGATAACAACGTAGAAATTGGATTCTCGTGGATGGTTAGGGTTGTAGTCACGATGATCATAGAGTTCTGGGCTGTGGTATCGTCTCCTTGGGTCATAGAGATCACAGGAGCAAGGTTTCTCGTGATCATTATGATAAAAAAATTGGGTTCTGTAACCTCTCAGGTTCATGAGATCACCACAAACCCTGATAACGACGTAGAAATGGGGCTGGGGAATTATTCTTTGGGGTCATATAGACGTTACTAGGAAGGTTCCCCGTGATCCGGACTGACCATCATAATCAAAAATTGGGTTCTGTGATCTCTCTGGGTTCCACGAGTTCACCTCACCAACGCTTCTGATAACAACGTAAAAATTGGGTTGTCGTGAATGATTAGGTTCGAGGTTACGATGACCACAGGGTTCTAAGCTGTGGTATTGCCTGCTTGGGCCACAGAGGTCACAGGAGCAAGGTTCCTCGTGATCATTATGATAAAAAATTGAAATCTATAACCTCTCAGGTTCATGAGATCACCACAGACCCTGATAACGACGTAGAAATTGGGTTTTCGTGGATGGTTAGGGGGTCGAGATCATGATAGGCATAGGGTTTCTGGGCTGTGGTATTGTCTCCTTGGGTCGTAGAGGTCACAGAAGCAAGATTCCTCGTGATCATTATGATAAAGAATTGGGTTCTGTAACCTCAGGTTCACGAGATCACCGAAGTGTGCGAGTTCTTAGTGAAATTGGGTTCTTATGAGAGAGAATAGGGTCGAGATTACAACGATCACACAAGATGCTCTTGCCTCGAGAATAATGTTTAAGGTTCCCCAGAGTCGCGGAACTTCGTAGAAGTCGTAGAACTCCCGTGGTCTGACTATGACGAGCCTATTCCCCTGGAGCAGAGTCTCATCAAGCCCTAAACGGTGTTTTAAAGCGATAGGGAAAATGGTGTTCTGCTGGATTTATAGTAATTTATCCGAGCATGATCGTGGACCATACTGCTCGTCCAATAAAACAAGGTTTTCATGGAACTCATTATATCACTGTGGAAGGAGGGAACAATGGCGACGTTTCTCGCTCTCGTACCGCATTCATAGCCACTTATGCGATTGTTCCCGAGCAGGGATACGCGACGCGTACCACCTCTCGCGCATTAATACTACACGTGATACCCGCATTCGAAACAAACCGTTAATGTATACACAATGAATAAAAGATGCGTCTTTCTCTCTCTCTCTCTCTCTCTCTTCGCTCATCCTGCTCCAGCAGCAGAGCCGCCCTCTCTGCACACGCTCTGTCTCCCATTCGATATCGATTCGACGACCGCGGCCAAGTTTATAACGATTGTTTACCGTGTGCGTCGTGACTGCGCATTTTTCGCAAATAAATCGTCGTCTGCGTTTAAATGCCAACCGATCCGCGAGCATTGTTTGCACAATAGACTGTACGTCTCCGCTCGCTTTGCAAGGAAAAATCAAATTTCGACGAGAAAAGTAAAATATCAAAGTTTAGAAACGTTGAAATTAGTGATTCACAGGATTCGATTGACAGTAAGTATGTGATCAAGTCCAATACAGTAGGACCTCGATTAACCGGTTTGATCGGGAGACAGCCCGGATAAATTAAGGCCCGTTGGATATAATTAAAATGTACATTATATTCCAAAATAAATTTTTCATTTTTGAAAATTCGTTTCCCTTCGTAATATAATCATTAGACTGCGGACGTTTATGTAAAATTTTCTGCATCAATTCTAAAAAACACAGGCCAAGGAAAAAGTTCTTTATTTCTTTAAGAAATTCAGCGAGTTGAAAATAATACACAATAATCATTTTTAAATCGGACTTGCCCATTTTTGTAATAAATGCATACAATCCGCAGTCTAATAATCATATTTAAACGCATATTTGTTGATAATCGGGATCCGGTTAATCGAGGTCCTACTGTATTACTTCCATTTACCAAAGTAAAAGGTTCGACTATACTTAGGAGTACTATTTCTATTTTTCGGAATACTTATAGAGAGTTCGAATTCAATTAATTAAATTTCGAACCTGTTTCCGAGGTACTTGATCACATTCCTAATAGTACCTTCTCCCACATATTCGTGGAAAATGGCGGCCCATGGTGGATCGCTCGATGGGTTAAATCGAGTCAGCCCTGGACCCCGAGACGCAGGAATTCAGCGACACGTTGCCAAACCTGTCAGCTCCGTCGCTCCGCAGACAAAGGCGATGCGCCTCGAGAAGATTAATCGCGGAACGACCGATCGCGTTGAGACGCGAGCGCGTAGACGCTTTTGTTCCGCGTTGCCAGTTTCGTTGATCCTGTTGCTTCTCGTCCACCCAGCGATTAATTAGCCTCGTGCTCGGAATACAGGGTGAACCACGAATCCTGACCAATAGAGATTACTCTGTTATTTAGTAGACTTCGGATCTTTATACATTTATGAAGAAATTAATTGGGCGAAATATAAAACAGTAAAAGATTTTAAAAATTCAAGAACGTTGTACTGTTGCTTTTAATGTAACAAAGTCGTTAAAGGATGAAATCAATTTTTATGTAACCCCTGCTTCTCACAAACCAATGCAAAACATTTTTATTTTGCATAAAGAACCGCAGTCTAGTGATAAAAACATTTTCGATCGGACTGCTAATAACAGGGTAATCTCTACTGATCACGATTCGTGGTTCACCCTGTATATTTAGTCGTGCAAATAAATTCGACGCCTTCCTCAGCTCGCCATTCAACATCCCCCGATCGCGATTTCGGCCCGGACGCTCTATAAATCACAAGACGATGAAAGCGGATAAATAACGCGCCGATATTAGCACTTCGACGAAACGATAAACGTTTTTACGACGGTCTGTCTCGCCCGCGGAGATCTATAAAAAGCGAATTCCTACCCCGGGGAAAAAGAACCAGCCGGCCAGTCATTGTCGAGCGTTATGTGCTCGCGACAAGACTCGTAAAGCGCGTCGGGTCGGAACCTCGTCCATTCTTTCAGGCAACGATTTTTCAATCCCACGTGAACTTTTTGCCGTTGCAATCCTCTTTTCTTGCTCGCTCGACTCCGCGGAATTCGGAGCTTAAACGCGCTCGAGCGGTACGGAAGCGACGTTCGCGAATTTATTTCTGAGGAACCAGCAAGCATTGGGTAAAGAGTCTCCGTGGGGCTGAGAGGTGATATTATCGACCATACCTCGTAATTTTTTCGTTACGAAATATTTGCTATAGTCGAAAATATGGTTGTTTTCTATGTAGCCCGTCGGTGGAGGTTGTGTACTCGAAAAGCGACTTTTGTGAATTTATTAATGAGAAACTAGGAAGCATATTGCAACGAATCTTATCGCGTTTGAAAACTGGTAGTATCGAGTACATCTCGTAATTTTTTCGTAAAGAAATATTAACAATTGTCGAAAATATGGTTGTTTTCTATGTAGCTCGTCGATGGAGGTTGCGTACTCGAAAAGCGACCTTTGCAAATTTATTTCTGCGAAACTAGGAAACATATCGCAACGAATATTGTCGCGTCTGATAGTTGATAGTATTGAGTACATCTCGTAATTTTTTCATTAAAAAATCCTTTCTCCCGGCGGTCCTTTCTGCAATCTACGGCGACGAAAATGTTGAAAATCGAATTGTGCGAACTTTGTGGCCTAACACACCTCTTAAAAAAATGCAAAAAAATCGAGAAGGATGCAGTCGTGTTCGAACAACACGCTAGTACGGTTTTCCCAAAGGATTCTGCACGGTGGCAGGAACAGAAATATCTTTCTCTGGCCGAGTCATTGTAAAAACACTAACGAACCTTGTTCTCTGTTGCAGTGCGTATTGTACCTGTGGGCGCTGAAATTGTGCCATCCAAACACACTGTTTCTCCTCAGAGGTAACCACGAGTGCCGTCATCTCACGGAATACTTCACATTTAAGCAAGAATGTAAGTAGCCCCGACATGTATTTCCCCGGAGGGGGATTTTCCCGCGCGATCGGCGAAATTCGAGAACCGTTTCCACGGTCGATTTGCTCGGAGTCGAGAAACCCTCGTCGTCGTTCCGACGAAAATTCCGTCGCGTCGACGTTTTACAGCTTTTTTCGGCGGCGGTGACAGGGGGCGAGAGCAAACAATGAACTCCTATCGATTTTCGATGTGCCCCGATATGTTTTCGGCGGCCACGGTTTTCACGCCCGGCACGGGAAGTGAAACAGCGTGCACGGAATGCCTGCGGAATTCTTGACGGTCGATCGCGACTGTGAAAATTAAGCAAGAAAACGTATTTACAGAGTCTTATTAGCTGTATTCGTCAAACAATAATTGCTTGGTAGTTGCGGGTCGGTCAGGATGGTCAGTGACTTGCGATCGGTCAGGTTAAGCGAGCTCCTTCGCGTTGCTAGGCAAGATGGGTGACCGCGGCTGATTTTCCCATTTTTCTGGGTTTCTGGAGTTTTTCCTCTAGTTTGGGTCTAGAAAATTGTTCTTTGCGGTCATAGAGATCATTGGGGATCATAGTTCCTCGTGATCCTAACTGACCATCCTGATCAAAAACTGGAATCTGTGACCTGGGTTCCATGAATCATTCAAGTCCCAAAAATCATCCAAGAAATTAGGTTTTCGTGGATGGTTAGGGTTGAGTCGTGGTGGTCATAAGGTCCTGGGCTGTAGTATTGTCCTCTTGGGTCACAGAGATCACAGGGATAAGGTTCCTCTTGATCGTTATGATAAAAATTTGGATTCTGTAAGGTTTCATTAAATTATTGGACCCTCTGACGACGATGTAGATTATTATGTATTCGTGGATGTTTAGGGTTGAGGTCACTATGTTCACAGAGGTTCAGGAGTAAGGTTCCTCGTGGCCAGAACCGTGCAGCACGATGAAAAATTGAGCGCTCTTGTAGCGAGCGAGTTATGTTCTGAATTTATTATTGTCGTAGCTGCCATTAACGGCAGGATGTTTGCCGGTCGATCGCGACTGGGAAAATCGAGTTCGCTTGAATAATTCGTAGAACCGGTGTCCGACTCCGTCGGCCAGGGCATTTTCAATCATTAATCCCGCCGCTTCGAGGAACGCGGATCTCGCCCCAGCCGTATCAAAGGGGACGAGGATTTTAATTGCGTCCCTACGGCGATCCCAATTTACAATCGAGTTTACACTTAGCCCGATTTCACGCTCGAGAGAGTACGAATTATGGCGCGGACGCTGGTGCGGCCAACGGGCTGCTGCCTCTTTATCGTCGATTAATGCTCGACGATATGTGTTTTACCCGGTGAAAGGAGCCGGTTGTCCGGTTTCCGCGATTTCAATTCGCCCCCGGGTGAATTCAATTCGAACAACAATTCCGTGACGTTTCACCGGATCTGTGGAACCGAACGAGGCCGTGAGAAACAGCCTTCGACGAAATTTGATCGTCGATCGACAGAATACCAAGTGTCATTTCCGTTCGCTTCGAGCGGAAGGAAAAAAGTTAAGTGATTAATATTTTTACAGTAACAGTGTACGATTGTAGTCGTTGCTCAGGAATTTTTTCAGAATTTTTGGTAAAGTTCTTCACGCTTTAAAAAATACGAGAGCCTATCATTGTCAAGAGCAAAGTTTCATCCTTCTTGGTCAGTCGGAAAGTAATGCAGGTTTCCTGCGGAGGTTTAAAAGCGACGTTCTTAATATTTTTACAGGAACAATGTACGACTATAGTCGTTGCTCAGGAATTTTTTCAGAATTTTTGGTGAAGTGCTTCACGCTTTAAAAAATACGAGAATCGATCCTTGTCGAGAGCAAAGTTTCATCCACCTGCTTCCTCATCAGTGGGAAGATGATACGAGTTTTCTGCGGAAGTTCAAAAGCGACGTCCTCAATATTTTTACAGTAACAACATATAACCATGCCCATCATCCAGTAATTTTTCCAAAATTTTTTACAAAGTGCATCACGGTTAAAAAAATTCGTCTGTTTCCTCTATCGAACATTACACTAAACGATGCTGCGTGAGATAGTATTCGGATGAAAGAGGTTGGAATTTATGCTGAAAATATTTGTCGAAATCGATTTCCGCTTCGAGGAGTTGATTGCACGGAATCAACTTTCCGCAAGGAAAATTTCTCACGGTGGATGGAGTGAGGTTTTCTTGGTATGCGTGGGAAGAACAGGTCTTCGCGGGTTATTCTGACCGGGTCCAGGATCCCAGGTCCCAGGGTTCGACCGGAATCACCTCGATATCTTGAGGAGGTCTGCGTGGCGCAGTCGAGTCGAGTCGGGTCGACCCGCGGAAAACCGTATCGATCCAGGAAAATTCTCCGATACTGGGTCAAGCCGCGCGTATTTACGAGGCTCGCGTTAACCCTCCGCTACCAACATTACGTTTATGTTTCCGACCGCTATCAATCCCTCGAGGAGCCCTTCGGCTCTATCCTCCTACCTACGCCCTCGGTTATTACCGGAATTTCCATTTTTCCAACTAACCTCCGCAATCGCAAACCTTGTTGCAAAAGTACTCAACTCTTTCTCATACGATTTTGAAAAGGGGACACTGTAATTTTTGGGAAAGGTCGATATTCGAGCTGCTATAATTTCGGGAGCAAAAATCGTACGAACATAAACTCGGGCTTATGTTAAAGCTTAGAGCCTCTACTTTCACTAAGATTATCAATGATTTTCCCTTAAAAAATTTTTCCATTTCGTACCAGGTTGGAAAATGAGGACATTAAATTTGAAATTTCTGGGAAAACGTCGACGTTCGAGCTGTTGTAATTTCTGAGGAAAAAATCGTATGATGATAAACTTAGGCTTATTTCAAAGCTTGAATCTTCTACTTTCACGGACCATCACTAATTTTTCCAGAAAAAATTTTTCGACTTCGCTCCAAGTGGGAAAATGAGGACATTAAATTTGTGATTTCTGGGAAAACGTCAACGTTCGAGCTGTTGTAATTTCGAGAGAAAAAGATCGTATGATAATACACTTAGGCTTATTTCAAAGCTTGAAGCTTCTACTTTCCCCTAGACTACCCCTAATTTATCCATCAAAAATTGTTCCACGTTGTACCAGCTGGGGAAATAACATAATTCCTAGAAGACAATTCATGATTTTTCACGTCGCACTTATGTCCTTGAACATAAAATTACCTGGGTCATGCGTCGAAGGACATTTCGAAATGTAACATGTACTCTCTGTGGAAGTGTTCGTTGGAGGATCGATCGATGCTTCCGTCCCGAATCATGTAAATTTTCTGTTCCTCCCGTGACGTTCTACTTTGCGCATTTTCCGGTTTCGCAACCGTCGAGGCGGAGTATACATCGTTGGTGTAATTTCCCCGGGAAAAGCAAGGTTTCCCGTTGAAATTCCGACAGCTGGGCGAGCCAGCATGATCGTGTCGGGGACCCAGGGTTGTTTATCGCGGCCGCTGTGTGTTTCATCAGGATTCTCGTGTTTCAACGAGAGAACCTGCCGAGAGAATCTCGGTTTCGCGGCTCGGCGCATCGAGCACCGGTGAAGAACGCATTATTCGTGGGACTTCTGGCACAGTGAGAGTACACCGGAGAGCTGCTGGCAGCTGTCCAAAGGGTCAGCGGAGTCGCCAAAAACGATTGTTCCGGCGAAAACACCGATCGCGAAATGAGAGAGAATTAATCGATCTCGAACCGAAACCGAAAACCGGCGCTTTCGGATCGAATCATCCTCCGCGATCTGTCTCCCCTAATTTCTGTACTGTCCTCAGCCTGAACATGGTCCTTCATTTTTGCTGAGGAAATAGTCAAACTCGAAATTCTGGGTCTCCAATTAACCCTTTGCACTCGGAGATATTTTAACTGAAAAATTAAACATTTCTTCCGACCTAGAATATTTCTATTCCCTATATGATGTTTGAAATTTTATGGATATGAAATTGGTATAATACCTGATACAATACCTAAATGTTTAATATAATTGATTGGAAAAAATATTTTGAATAATGGTACAGCAATTTTTAGTAGCGTTATTATTCTACTTTGTTCGATTTTGAGAAACAATGAGAATTAGATCAGTGCAAAACCCAAATTCTGCGTGAAAATATTTTGACCTTCATAATAATAAAATAATAATGAAATAATTTTCAATTCCAACCTGGAAGCTAGTAGATGCTTTAACTGATGTCCCTCAAATAGAATATTATTATTTTGTTAATATCTCGTTGACTATCAGAGCAAGGTCATACAGGTCGGTATGAAGGTCGATACAGGTCCATGCAAATCTTTCCATTGAAAGAAATCAAGGTGACCTTCAAATCTCCGACACGCCTTCGAGCACACGCAAATTGTTTACATTAAAATATTTCCCCCTTCGTACCATGAAAGTTTCGTGTATAAATTAATTTGTGTTTTTGCGCCACTTTGTATATTTGTTGGAGAGTTCTTAGATCGAACACGTGTTCACTTTGTTTCCTGCGTACAATTCGCCAACAGGCATTAGGAAACCTCGCAATCAAGGTCGAGAGGGTTCGAGATATCTCGACGGGTGGCTCGAGCTGACAGGTTCGACCAGCAATCTGACCGCCGACAAATCTTGAGGCTGTCGAACCTCGAGATCTCGGTTCTTTTATTGACAGGGGATTCTTCTTGGTCGGAGGGCCAGGGTCGAGGCAAACACTTTGTCATTTCACTGTGTGCTTCGTCAAACAATTAAAAAAAAACAATTACGGAAAGTTCACTCCACTCGAACGAACTTCTGACGACTCTTCAATCCACTTTCACTAAAATAGTAACATTGTCTTCAAGGCAGTATTAAGTTAAACCTGAGTACAGTATCAAGGTCTCCTTAAAATTTTCATTGCAATTTTCAAGGTGTTCAGGCAATTTTCAAGGCCTTCAGACAATTTTCATTGCAATTTTCAAGGCCTTCAGACAATTTTCATTGCAATTTTCAAGGCCTTCAGACAATTCTAAAAGTCTTCATACAATTCTAAAAGTCTTCAGACAATTCTAAAAGTCTTCAGACAATTTTCATTGCAATCTACAGTGTTCCGAAAATTTTCATGGCAATTTTCTGTCTTCAAAAAATTTTCACAGTCTGCAGAAAATTTTCAGTCTTAAAAAATTTCACATTTATTTAAAACTTGGTCATAATCCACTAAAAATGAAATTTTACTTTTTCTCTCGGCCTTCAGGGCGATTTCGATACGGCTCCGAGCAGGATGCAGTGATCCCAGGGCCGTGAAATCCGAACCTCTGAAGGGGGCGGCTGCGGGGCACGCCGGGATCGAATAAAAGCGCCGAAAGACGCTTTTGTTCGCGGGCAATAACGCTGGGGACGACAGCTCGCAGCCGTGGCCGCGATAAAAGAAACAAAGCGCGGAAAGTAGTCGAATCGAGCCTGTCGCTGGCCAACTTTCTCCGGCTTTTTTTCCTGTTTCGTTTTCCATTTGATCCTCCCCAACCCTCCCGTCGTCGTTCCTCGATCGGATTTTATTCTCCGGTTCGGTTGTTGTTCTCTTTTCGTTTTCGTTCATTCGGTTTTCATCTACCTCGCGACATAAAAGCCTCTGGGACGATCGCGACCGGTTTTTACGGATGAGAATGTTGCGTGGTTGTTTGTACGATTGTTTGTCTGCTTTCAGGTAAAATAAAATACTCGGAGAGAGTGTACGACGCATGCATGGACGCCTTTGACTGTCTGCCGCTCGCCGCCCTCATGAACCAACAGTTCCTTTGTGTACACGGTGGCCTGTCACCGGAGATTCACAATTTAGAAGACATACGGAAAGTAAGTAGCATCCCTATTCTTCCTTCTAATCGCTTTTTATCATACTAATCGCAGGAAATCGTCTGCGGATTTTTATAGAAAATAATTCTTGCTACTCTGGAATTATTTTTTTTACCAGAGAACTATTACACCGATCTTATCGAAACTTTTTGACTGCGTTGTTCTAACATCAAGGTATCGGAACAAATTTTTCTAGCTCGAACAGAGTCATTGTTTTCGAGATAAAAATTATGATGTGCCGCGGTACAGCATCGAGCAGTGTGTCTCTATCGTGATCTGTAACTAAGTCAATTTTAAAGATTTCCGAATGAAATTTTCAGGGAATATGCTTAAATATTCACACAATCAGACAAAAATTTCAAAAAATTTATTTCCCATACCGGTCACGGAAAAATAATTGCTCTCCCCGTGAAGGTAGTTATCTAAAGTCACAATTTAGATGCGGTCCGCCTCTATCGTGATCTGTAACTGAGTCAATTTTAGAGATTTTTGAATAAAATTTTCAGGGAATGTAACTTCAAAGCTAACACCATCGGATAAAAATTGCAGAAAATTCATTTCCCAAACCAGTCGCGGAAAAATAATTACTCTCCCCGTGGCTCCCAGTTGTCTAAAACCAAAATTTTCGACTCCAATGATCGACAATTTCAAACGATCCATGGGCAGGTCAAAAACATTTTTAGAACCTGAAACATGGCGGATCAACGTCACCATTTGCTTGGCGAATGGCTCGGCGAATGGTTCGCCGCGACAGGAAAATATTGTCGGGGTTCGAGTGGCGTTATTATTCAGCGGTAAAGTTGCCGGTCTCTCCGAGCCAATCTGTTCCGGTTAAAGAATTCCGACTTGCGGCGTCTGGCTCGCGTTCATCCCTCAAAGGATCAATTCCTGCCGGAGTTCGAACGGCGAAAAGAAATCTCTTTGAGGAGGAGCACGGCGCGGAATTCCTCTCTCGCCGAGTGAGAGAGGAGAGGCGAAACGGTGGCTGAATTTCGTTACAACGGGTGTCGGGTGTGTTTCTCGATCGGGTTTCTCTTGGGTTTCTGGATTGTTGCAAGGGTTGCTCCGTGTTCGCTTGAGCCGCTGCATTCCGCTTCGGATTCCGCGCGTTTTTCCCTCCGCGATGATGCGAAGGACACGCCCGACTGGGAAACCACCTCGGAACGAATAGGATTCCATCGGGAAACGCGTCCTCCTCGTAAATGGAGGACAGGCTCCGCCCTTCAAAATGAACCCAGCTAGATTATCCCGCGATTTTTTCTCGCGGAGTTATAGCAAATTGAAAATGTTCGAAGGTCTGGGTTAGGTACTACGAAACATCTGCATCTTCTCGTTCGATTTTTAATGTAAATCATTGTTAAACAAAATGGCCGCTTAAGGAGGTTGCAGTGTAGGCTCTGCCCTTCAAAATGAGTCCGGTTAGGTTATCGCACGATTTTTTCTCGCGGAGTTATGGCAAATTGAACGCGGAGATGTTCGAAAGAATAAAAATCTTCGTTTTTTAAAATTCCGAGGAACTATAGCGGAAAAAATAGCGGACTAAACTTCACTTTAGGGGACCAAAAATTTTGGACTCTTTTTTCTATGATCCCCGTAGTTCTTGAAGGGAAGATTCCAAAAATCCAAGTTGTAACGTTAGGCATACACTGGTCGAAAAGTCATGCCTTATATCTTTTGAACCAGTGAATTCCTAACATTAAAACCTGGAGAGAGAAATTTTTTGAATCCCCTCCTCAATCTCTCGGGAATTATATAAAAAAGAGTCCAAAATTTTTGGTCCCCTAAAGTGAAGTTTCGGGGAATTAGAGACTGCGTCCTTTAAATTGAGTCCTGTGAGGTTCATCGTCGCCGATTTGCCCGAGAACCGGGTGAAACATTTTCGAGCAGTAGTCTGCTCGCTTAGCTTGGTGACAGAGTTCGTTTTATCGTCGCAGAATTGAGGCGTAATTAGATCTTGAAGGAAATTACGTCGGTTCCCCGAGAAAAAGGAAAATTGTTGGTGTTTGACTTCGCGGCGATGTAACTTCGCAGAGGAGAGTCGGACGACGATGTTTCTCGAGTCGTTTCGAACGGCGGGTCTTCTGTTTTTGCTTGCCCGAGATATTTTTCTTCGGGGATGCTTTTAGACCGAAGTGCGGACGGGAGAGTGCAACCTCTTCAAACAGTATCCTGGATTACTGTGCTGTCCGTGGTGGGCGCTTCGTTTAAATTGTGCGGCGCGGTGAGAGAAAATCGTGCGACTAATTTCGAGACTTCATTAGAGCTTCGAATCCACGATGATTAGAGTTCGAACAAAAATTGGTCAATCTCCACAAACATCATTGAACATCTTATTAATGATAACTGTCTGACTGCGGATCTTTATGCAAAATAAAAATGTTTTGCATTGATTGTGAGAAGCAGGAATCGCATAAAAATTGATTTCATCCCTTAACGACTTTGTTATATTAAAAGCAACATTACAACGTTCTTGAATTTTTAAAATCTTTTACTGTTTCATATTACGCCCAACCAATTTCTTCATAAATGCATAAAGATCCGCAGTCTACTTATCATCATCAGTCCTCGTCTGCAAAATTCTGAAGTGCCACACGATTTTTCTCATTCACTTTTCAAAAGTATCACGTGGAAGGAAATGATTTAAAGGGATGAGAATAGAGACTCCTGTAAAATAAGCCCGGTTAGATTGTCGCCACACGATTTTTTCGTTCACTTTTCAAAAGTGTAATGTGGGGAAGGAAATGATTTAAAGGGACGAGAGTAGAGGCTCCTTTAAAATGAGCTCGGTTAGGTAGTCGTGCGACTTTTTCCAGCGGAGTTACGGCGCGAACAATTTCGCCCTTCTGCTTTGAGCTCTCTGTAGGTCTCGATCGTCGGTTTATCGAAAGATTATTTATCGAGCGATGGTATTATCGTATCGAATTTGTTTTTCGGAGAGGAAACCGGTCGGAGAGCCGTGAAATATTCATACATTAATAGAAAATGGAAGGAGGAGTCGGGTTGAAAGGGACATCCGACGGATGTTCGAGGCTGAAGCCGTGCGGGATCCACTTTTATGGTCTTTTACGTCTCAAAGGGACGACTTATCGATCCGTCGATCTCCATATCAAACGTGTGACGGGGATGGTCCGCGATAAAATCGTCTCCGGAAATAAAACCCGTCGAACCTCGGAGTCTCTTTGGGTCCTAGGAATTCCTAATTTCGTGGTAGCCTGGCAGCGGGCGAGCACGCGATAAATATTAAAAGCTGAGCCGAGAGAGGGCTTTGCTCTCTGGAGCGTTCTAACCCTTTGTCGGCGGATAACAAAGAATCATGTTAATTAATTAGACGATCGATTAGCCTCGAGATGATGCCAACCGCAGTCTTGGCCCCCTTTCAGTCGCGGTTCGTTAAATCGGTCGTTCGTCTCCCCGTAACTTATTCTTTCCGGTGTCTTTATCTTTTAAACAAATTAAAAAATTACAAACTGATGACTTAACCCAATCCCCCCCGAAATAGCTTATTTTACGTCATAGTTAATTTGCAGAATGGTCCATAACCTCCTTTTTTTTAGAAAAACGATTCATACCGCGTTGAATAACCCTTTCGCTAAACGAGTCGAAATAATTTTAAAAATTCCACGCGTATCTTTTAAACGAATTCGAAATTGGTAAAGTGATGACTTAAACACCCCCTGAAACAGCTTATTTTACATCATATATAATTTTCAGCTGGATCCATACCCTATTTCTTTGAGGAAAACGATGGATATTATATTAAATAATCCTCCGTGTGAGCAAACCGGTATAAATTGCAAAATTCCACGCGTATCTTCTAAACAAATTCGAAATTCGCAAAGTGATGACTTAAATCCCCCTTCAAATAGCTTATTTTACGTCACACTTAATTTTCAGCGAGATCCATACTCTATTTCTTTGAGGAAAACGATATTATATTAAATAATCCTCCGGGTGAGCAAACCGGTATAAATTGCAAAATTCCACGCGTATCTTTTAAACAAATTCGAAATTGGCAAAGTGATGATTTAAATCCCCCCTGAAATAGCTTATTTTACGTTATATTTCATTTTCAGCAGGGTCCGTAACCTATTTCTTTGAGAAAATCGATTAATATCGCATTAAATGCCCCCGAGGCTGAACGAGTCGATACAAATTGCAAAATTCCTCGCGTATCTTTTAAACAAATTTGAAATGGACAAAGTAATGACTTAAACTCCCTCTGAAATCGCTTATTTTATGTCATATTTAATTTTCAGTGGGATCCATAACCTGCTTCTTTGGAATAAACGATTGTTATCTCATCAAATGCCTCCGTGGCTAAACGAGTCGGTACAAATTGCAAAATTCCACGCGTATCTTTCAAACAATATTCGAAATTGGCAAAGTAATAACTTAAACCCCCGCTGAAATAGCTTATTTTACGTCGTAGTTAATTTTCAGCAGGGTCCATAACCTATTTCTTTGAGAAAAACTATTCATACCGCGTTGAATAACCCCTTGATTTATTTCTCTATAGACTCATTTATGTAATTATTCTAGGGGGCGTATGAGGGTTAAATACACCCCCGTGCCTGAACGAGTCAGAATAAATTGCAAAATTCCACGCGTATCTTTCAAACAAATTCGAAATTGGCAAATCGATGACATCATAAACCCCTCCTGAAATCGTTTATTGTACCCCACACTTGGCTCTGGACTCCCCGCTCCGCTTCTGTGAAAGAAAAGCGATCAATCCCTCCAGTCTCATGATAAACGGAGGTAATTCAGCGTCGCCGCTTTTCAATTCGCAGTTTTCTCGTTGAGGAAAGCGGATGAAAAGCGCGGAACAGGAAAAGGCGAGTAAGCAACGAAGCCTTGTGGGTAGTCGATGGAATGGGTTGAAGCGAGAAAGAAAGGGAAGATAGAGCGGAGGAAATCGCTTTGAAAGATGGCGGAGGAGAAAATAGAGAGAAGGACAAGAAAGAAAAACAGCAGACCGGAGCGAGAAAGACAGAATAAAAGGAAAATGGGGAAACTAAGAGGGGGTGCATCTGTTCCGGCAGATCACGAGGGTATTTCTCGTGGGAGAACGGGGGAATGGTTAACCCTCTTCTTCCAGACTGTTCCCGTTCGTCGCGCTCCCCTTTTCAGCTGCAACAATCGCGGAAAATAAGTCGCGGCACGGGGTGGAAGGAAGGGGGTTGGAGATCCCGCGGCGGGGAAACAAAAGCCTGGGAAACTGGGTGAAGTTCGATGAGTCGGAAATATTCGCCGGGTATTCCGCGCGGTAATTTGCATCGACGTTATCGGTCGTTCCTCCTCCGGTCGATCGCAGGCCTCGATATTTTAATAGTCCCGCGAGCTCTCTCTCTCTCTCTCCACTCCTTCTCACTCGCCGTTTCCAAGAGTTGGGCGGGGTCGCTTCCCCTCGAAACAACAGGTGGAAGATGGAAAAAATTTTCAAACAATATTCCTTTAAAACTTTGACACCCTCGAAACCGTTCTGAAAAAATTCTATATTATTTTTATATTTTATCTTGCAACAATTCGACAGAGCGAGAAACCAAACTTATTATTATACTGCGGATCTTCATGCAAAATAAAAATTGTCTGCATCGGTTGCAGGAAATAGAAACTGAATTGAATGTTATTTCTTCCCTTAATGATTTTAAAAGAGGAGAGATCGTATATTGGCATTTACATGTTTTAAAATTTTCTTACAATTTTATAAATGCATAAAGATTCGCAGTCTACTGATTATAGTTGATTAGAAATCGCATTTTCTGTGTGATCACTGGCGAATTTTGTGCACTTGTGGAAAGATTTAGGGGATGCTATCCGAAATAGTGTGATTATTCAAGTAAGATTATTTATTAATAATTTTAATAGAGGAGAGATCGTATATTGACATTTTCTATTTTTAAGATTTTCTTACAGTTTCGAATCTCATCTACTCAATTTTGCTAGAAATGCGTAAAGATCCGCAGTCTAATTTTCTTACAATTTTGACTTCTACTGAT
Source organism: Lasioglossum marginatum (assembly GCA_028455795.1). Lineage (NCBI taxonomy): Eukaryota > Metazoa > Arthropoda > Insecta > Hymenoptera > Halictidae > Lasioglossum > Lasioglossum marginatum. The sequence continues at coordinate 5,427,724 of CM052268.1, forward strand.
TATAGTTCATTGGAAATCGCATTTTCGTCACTGAAAAATTTAGGGGATGAAATCCGAAATAATTATTCAAGATTGTCAGTGCTACTAAAATTATTAGAGAAGTACAGGACAATTTTTATCTTGTCTGAAGCTTCCCTCTAAAATGACCCTTCTAGATCCACGATTTCTCTTCGGAAAATCTTTCTGGGGGAATTTTTCCGAGACGAATCTCCTCGAGCAGATTTTCCAGGAGGATTACTCAGCCCTTTCCCTCCCAGCATCGAAGACGATTTTTCCTTTAGCTAATCGGCCGGTTTCAAGAAATTGCGTAGGCTCGAGGTTTCCGAAGGTCGGTATGCAAATGTCAGCAGAAGAGGGTGTCCGTTGTATTTCCCGGTCGACATTTGGTATTCATATCGCTTACCCGCGGTTGCAAAACCCGTCTTTTACGTCGGAGCACACGGAATAATACATAACAGAAGCCGAAGGAGCGGATCTATGGGACTCTGATAAATATTGCATGGTCCCGCCCGACTTCCACCCTCGCTGTCGCCAGAATTTCCAGCATATTTCGCGCGGACACTTCCCTCGCTGGACCTGTACCATACCAAATAAATGATCCGCCACCTTATTGGACGAGCACGGTCTCTTTTGCTCGAAACTCTTTCGATTTCCATACGATATTCCGTCGAACTCGAGAAACGACGTTGAAATGCGACCTAGAAATTCTACAGATTTCTGTAGAATCCTGTAGACATTTATCCTGTTGTAATTCCGTACAAAACAATCCTACAACAATAAACTTGGCCTTGAAGCTTGAAGATTCTACTTTCGCACGCCATTATCGATTCTCCTCCGAGATATTTTTATACATATAATGTAGCAGGTGAGAAACTGAAGACCCATATTTAAAACTCTGTGAAAACATTAAAAAATTTTTCTCGAGAATGAATCTTCCACAGATTTGAAGCCTCCTCTTTACAACGAGACCTTAAACATTGGTGTTCGATTTTTTTTCACTGGTGTATGGAAGAAAAAGTAGGACCTGGTTCGATGGTGTAAAGTCTTCATGCTTGTACCAAGGATGGTGATACACCTTCCATTCAAAATTCGATAAATCGGTTAGAAAACATCGTAGATCAAGTTTTAAGCACTCGTTGGAAAGAGGAAGCCTCAGTCTTTGAATCTGCAGTGGTTTCAGTCGTGAGAAAAATTTTTCCATGTTTCTGCAGATGTTTCAATTTGTAACATTTTGGACCAAAAAAGTGTCTTCAATCTTCCAGTTGCTGTATCCTGTAAAACTATCTCGGACAAAAATTAACGACGGTTGGCGAAAGTAGAGGTTTCGAGCTTGAAAATAAGCCCAAGTTTATGTTCGTACCATTTTTTTCAGAAAACTACAACTGTTCAAATATCAACAATTTCTCGAGAATAATGTGCTGTCTGAATCCATTGTACTGTAATGCACGTTCTCGAAACAATAGAATGCTTATGCTACGTTTCTCGCATATTCGGATGATAATTCTTCCACGTCAGACGGTCGTCGCATCAATTTCAAGAGAGACCAAGGTCCCGAAGCTAACAGGAAGCTAACGTCTCTAATTAGATCTCCGCTGTTCTCTTTGGGACGCAATTTTAACGGGCGAGTGATCGCTGAAAGATTCATAAGAAGCTGAGCGGGGAGACACGAGTGTCCGGTAATAATTCCATTTGCGGGGGCTGCGAAGGACCCTGCCACGTCGAATTGGAACGGGAAATATCCGGAGCGAGTCCGAGTATTATTTAATGGGAGAACTTCCGCGAGGAAATTACTCTGGACACTGTGTCCAGGAATGAAAATCTATCGTTCTCCAAGCAGCTCTTGTAGATCCAAGAAATTAATTATAAAATCTCGAGTGACTGCGAAAGAGTAGCAAAATAAATTCGTGCCGCTGAGCCATGTGTTTCTTACGGGAACGCAGCACGAATCATCTGCTTCCGGGTAAATAGTTTTGGACGGCCTGTAGTCAGACGGGGTCTAAATTGGTCCTATTTTAATTCCTATCTACAAATTCCTATAAATTCTTACAAATTCATATTTTAGTTTCTAGTAATTCCAGAAATTCATATTACTTCCTATTAATTCCTATTAATTCCTGTAAATTCATATTAATTCCTATTAATTCTTACAACAAATTCATATTACTTCCTACAAATTCATATTAATTCCTGTAAATTCATATTAATTCCTACATATTCTTATTAATTCCTACATATTCTTATTAATTCCTACATATTCTTATTAATTCCTACAAATTCATATTACTTCCTATTAATTCCTGTATATTCATATTAATTCCCATTAATTCCTGTAAATTCATATTAATTCCCATTAATTCCTGTAAATTCATATTAATTCCCATTAATCCCTGTAAATTCATATTAATCCTAAATTCTTACAAATTCCTACAAATTTCTATCAATACGGCCACCATATTCTACACGATCAACGAGAGGATTAAGACGAAAATGAACGAGTTAGATCGTCTCCCAACAAATATAATAAAAGTATAGAATATAACGACTAGTTGGCTCTTGTGTATTTCGCCACACAAACGAGAACTTCTGACGTAACCAGCGAAAAGCACAAGGTCAATAATTGAAAAAGCTGTAGAAGAGGGAAGAGAAGAAAACGGCAAGAAGGAATCGGAGCAACTTATTATAATACCAAAAGGGAACATTGTGAGCAGGCTGAAATCTGTTTAGCTGGCAGGGAATTGCGATAGAAAAAGGCAAGCGTCGGAGCCGCTAGCCAGATTGTCGAGCACCGTCCCCGATAATTACCGCGCTGTAATTACCCGACCATAACGAGCCGACTTAACGTTGACGTATCGACGTTGTCTCTGCGTGTATGCGCGCCTGTCGCCACGACAGAGGCTCAGTACCGTGGACTGCAAGTTTCGATCATAATGGGTAACGCTAATTATGCTGAATGGCATTAGTTCTCGACACACGGGACACGTGCGAGTATGTCGGCACACGCGCACCGACTCGACCCCACCGGCCCGATGCAGTTTACACTGTAACAAGCAGTTTGCACCTAATAATGCCAGACGCAATAACATCGCCGCCGGCCGCTGGTCTTTCGAAGTAGGCGATCAGACACTCGCCATCTTTGCATTTTTGCTGTTACCACAATTTTTATTATTTCTGCTTGGGAAAAATTATATATGTACTTCGAACATCCATAGATACATGTGTAAATTCCAGATATGAAAAGTTTAATACCTCACCCGAAAAAAATATTCGAAAATCAGAATAGCCCTCAAACTTTAGTTCTGAAGGAGCAGTAGCACCCCTACAGAAATTTTGATTATTTTTACTTGAAAAAAATTACATATGTACTTCGGACACCCACAAATACATCTGCAAAATCCTAATACGAAAAGTTGAGCGGTTGTTCTGGAAAAAATTTTCGAATATTGGAATACCCCTCGAACTTTATTTCTGAGGAAGAAATAGCACCCCTACAGAAATTTTGATTATTTTTACTTGAAAAAAATTACGTATGCACTTCGGACACCCCCAAATACATCTGCAAAATCCCGATACGAAAAGTTGAACGGTTGTTCTGGAAAAAATTTTCGAATATCGGAATATTCCTCGAACTTTATTTCTGAGGAAGCAATAGCACCCATATAGAAGTTTTGATTATTTTTACTTGAAAAAAATTATATATGTACTTCGAACACCCCCAAATATCTGCAAAATCCTGATACGAAAAGTTGAACGGTTGTTCTGGAAAAAATTTTCGAATATCGGAATATTCCTCGAACTTTATTTCTGAGGAAGCAATATCATCCATATAGAAATTTTGATTATTTTTACTTGAAAAAAATTACAGATGTACTTGGAACACCTACAAATACATGTGTATCGGACAGTTCCTTGGACTAATTCGATGGATGTTGACTTTGCTGTTACAGTTGGACAGGTTCAAAGAGCCACCGGCGTTCGGGCCCATGTGCGACCTGCTTTGGTCCGACCCGCTCGAGGACTTCGGCAACGAGAAGAACGCGGAGCACTTCTCCCATAATAGCGTCAGGGGTTGTTCGTACTTTTATAGGTGAGAGACTGCCTTTCTTTTCCTACACTCGTCTTGCACGGAGGAACTCCGATCTCTTTCTGACGGAACGTGACGGAATCTCCCATCTTTTCAATTTAGTGCAAATATTCGATCGAAATGAAGCTGGAAATAGCATGAAAATTTATTTAAAATTTAGTGCTCAGCTTGAGTGAAACAATTTCACGATTCTGAAAAAGTTCCATTCATTCTTGCATAAATTATTGTCTCTGGCTGAGATTTACAAACAATTTTCGAAATTAAATTCAACCAAACCCCCAAAGAACACAGCGTTGGAGAAACAAATTTACAGTGTCGAGCAGGAGCGCCATTTTCCAGCAGAAAAATTTTCTGGCGCAGCCGGGACGTGCCTCGATGGGTGCGAAAAATTTCAAAAATTTTTCTCGAGCTGTTAACTCAAAAAAAATTCCCAAAGTTTTCATTCTCAGCCAGTATGCCTAAACGAAAGGAAGCGATTCCTCCGAGTGAAAGGGAAGAATTCTTCGATTTTTGCGTGCTCTCTAACGATCAGGGGGTTGGACCGGGGTGTGTTTGAAGCGTTCTATCGGCTCGAAACCCGTGTCCCGGACAAAGGAGCGTCGGCGCGGAAGGGGAAAGAAGGGGTGGTCGTTCGGTCGCGCGACAATTGTTATTAATTTCCCCGGATAGCGGAAGAGGACGAGGTTGCGCGGGGTTGTGAGGGGAGGGGTGTGGCGTGGCAGATAGAGGATGAACTTCCGGTGAAACTTGTCCCGAAGTTGGCTCGTTTCGCGTCGCGCGATCGCGGCCACCCGCTTCCGACCGCTTCGCGGAACAAACGACCGGCTAATTACTCGTTGAATGGGATAAATTCTGACCATCGGAAAAAAGGAGACAGACGTTCTCGAAAGTGTGATGGCGGTGTGTGGATTAGAACCGAACGAGAAGCGTTTTTTTTCGATGGAAACGCGGCGAGCACGGCTGAAAGGAACGAAAATATTTTTCCCGACGGCCACTCGTCGGTTTTTCGAGATCCGACGCGTCGATTGCCGATAACAGCGCCGAATGAACTCCCTCTGCCTCCCGGGGTTTTTATTTTCACCAGAATCCTTCGTGCGACCGGATAATAGAGGAATTTCGCCCGGCACGGACGATCGTTTCCGTGCTTTTTTAATTCGACTCGCGGCTCCGAACTTAATTTGGCAATGTAGACAAACTATTTTGTTAATTGTCAAAATTTTCGGCCACATTCTAGTGCTTTTCTATGTAGAATATCAAGGAGAATCGATATATATGAAAAAATGTAAGCATCCATTTTAAAAAATGTCGACGACCTTCATACGACCTTGATATGATCGCTGTGCCTCCAGCTAGGGAAAAATGATTAACACTATCTTGTAGCTCTTTAGAAGCCGCGCGCTCATTTTTTCCTAACTTCAACTGAAACGTAGATATAGCTTGTTAAAATTTCCCGAATCACCCTATAGAATTAAAATGAGAGTAGCAGAATTAAAATTCCAGATAATTTTTCATAGTCGGACCGCACGAAGTCGGAGAAAATTGAATCTCGTCGTTTGTAGACTGCTCTTCATACGAAATAAAAATTGTACGGTGGATTTGCAAGAGACAGGGAGCACAAATGGAAACGTCACTTTTTAATCATTTTAATACGCTGGAGGCAATTTACTGATATTTTTAAATTCTCTCAATATTTTTACTTGAATTAAAATTCACCTGTCACTTTGCATTTAAATGCATAAAATCCGCAGTCTTTATAAGGCAACATAGAACAGTTACTTCAAGGGTTTGATGTTAATATTCGATATCAGGCCGTTGACAAATTAATTTCGCACATCTCGAAGCTCGTTTCCGTCGATCGATTAATTAGGAAGCTCGAAAATCCGCGTATCATACGCACCAACGCAGCGCGGCAAGTAGCCGTCAGCGCTGATTCGACGCGACCTGACCATACACGTGACTCTTCCACTGAAATCGAACAATTACGCGACCAGCTGATTAATGATGTTTACAGGATCCGATTTCGTAACCCGGTCCGCTCCCGTCGATAATTTCTTCGGCTAATGAAGAGGAATCGTGCCTTGTTTAAATTCGCTCGACGCTCGAAACGAATCCCCATTACCGGAATCGATCTGGTTCGACCATGCGCGGACTCGTACCACTGAAATCGCGTCCTGCTATCGCTCTGCAGCAACAAAACATTTTTCTATCTCTCTCGCGTGACAACCTTGGAGATATTAATTAATTAAAGACCAACTGGGACTTCTCTGGACCAACAATTAATTTATTTACAGTTGTATAACGATGGTAGGGCTCCCAATATAGATTTCGCTCGACTGTTTCTCAAGAGTTAAAGGTGTTGACCAAGGTTTTTAACACGCAATTAAAAAATATAATAAGATAATTAATCCCATAGGAAGTGCTTCTAAGGCATATAATGAAGGTAGAGCTTCCAATCTAGGCCCAAAGCTTCCCCGGACTACTCCTCCTCCTGGAGGCGTTCACATAAGCTTTTGACACAGTTAAAAAATTTAATAAATTAGTTCAGACTAAAGCCAGTTTTCCTACTGCCACAGTGACTTCGCTGAACCAACAATTAATTTATTTATAGACGTACAACGATGGTAGGGCTCCTAATCTAGGCCTAGGGCTTCCATAAATTGCTCCTCAAGACTTGGAGGTGTTCACGAAGGTTTTTAACACAATTAAAAAATATAAAAAATTAATTAAGCCCACAGCAAATGTGTCCTAAATGCAATGTAGACTTCCTTGAAGCAACAGATAATTTATTCATCGACGTATGATGAAGGTAGGGCTGCCAATCCTGGATCAAGACTACCTTCGCCAGCTCCTCTCGACAGCATTTCTTCCCCTCGCTCGGGAACCGCTTCTTTAATCATTGCCACGGTGTGAACGGTACCTAATGGTCGTTAGCGACCTTGCCTCTACCTTGGTTCGGCCGTTTCTCACGGTCCTTGGCCGGGTCAGTTATAGGCGCGCGAAACAGGTCGGTCGTCTGACGTCTACCGGTTAATTTGTTTACACGAACGCCGTGGACGCCGACGCCAGGCGTCGGTGCGCCCCTCCCCCGACGCGATCCTAACACGAATAGCCATGAGAAATTATTGAAAAACTGCCGTCATTCTCCGAACGAACTTCGATGCTTTTCCGATACCATTTTTAGTTCGAAATGACACCGGCTCGTTTCAGCAATTTTCATGCAAACTTTTCGTAGATCATTTTAAACTTTCTAATTTTACTAATTATTAGAGATTGTCGATTTTAAACAAATTCTCCCGCTGCGAATTTTAAGAATTATTAGGCAGCTTATTTTTTGGATAATTGTAATTTTCGTAGGCCGCTTTATGAAAATTGGGAGATTTTCCGTAGACCTCGGAAAAATGATGGCAGATCGAAATCGAAGGACGACACGAGTTTCAGCAAGGTTCTCGCCGGAAGTTCGGTGCGAAGGCGGCTTAAAACGGTCTCGAGAATGTTGCGAGCGCAGGCCTCGGCACGCGAGGTTGCACGCGAAATTTTCGCGATAACTCTTTCTCTCTCTCTCTCTCTCTCTTACTCACTCTCGCTCGCTTTCTCGCCGAGTAATTTTATCCAGAAGCGAGGCGAGGCGATCGAACGCGCGATAACAGAACCACGGGCCGAGCATTTAGAAATTATAATGCGCCTCCCCCCGATAAATCATCATCATCTGACGGGGGTCATCTCGCGGATCGATCCACCCGAATTCAATTCATCGGCTCGGGCCACCTGAAGCCGCGGTGAATTAATTGAAACCGCCTGACTGAGACAAATTTCTCGCGGAACTCCTTCGTCAACCTGTCCGAGCAATTCCTCGAGAAATTTCGTTCATGCACCAAATAAACAAATGAATCTGCACCTTATCATTTAGTGCAAATATAATTGCTTTATGGAATTAAATCGTTTAGAAATATTCCCAGGTGCCTTCTTGGACAAATGCTTTGATTACTTGCTATCCCACTTTGAACGACGTTCGGATTAACCTTCACTTTAGAGACCAAAAATATTGGACTTTTTTAAATATGGTGCTGTAGATTTTGACGAAGAAATCCCAAAAATCCAAGTTTTAACGTTAGGAATTCCTTTGCTCAGAAGTTACGCGTGTTTAAAGTTGAATGACTTTGAAATCGCTCAACTTTAGACACGCGTAACTTTCGAACCAGTGAGTTCCTAACGTTAAAACTTGAATTTTCGGAATTTCCTCCTCAAAGTCTACAGGAATACAGGAAAAGAAGTCAAAATTATTGGTCCCCTGAAGCGAAGTTCAGCCTACTTTCACTGCTATTTTGTTCCGTTAAAATTATTTCAGAAATGAGAATGGTTGTCGAGAGAGAGAGAGAGAGACTTTCACATTTGATAAAAATTCGATATTGCGATGATTGCAAAAGGGTTAATAGAAATCGGTGCAGCACCGCGCAGTGTCTCCTGGAAATTGATGCGATTTGACGCGTACAATGGGAACGCGCACCGGTATTTCAATCCGGCATCGCGTTTTCGCGATCGAACTTCAATTGAAATTTCAGAATTTCATTTTCGCGTGCTCCGGAGAGCGATGTTCGAGTAAATCCCTGGGGGTTCTGTGCTGCGACGGTTTCCACAGAGAGAGAGAGTCTGTTCCCAGGAGTCGTCGAATTTACGGGAAACAAGTGGTTCTCGATTGTATTTGAATATTTGAACTTTTAATCCGCCGCCTCGGGAGGCGCGGCACAACAAAGCCGCGATAAATCAGTTCGCAGCTCGCATAATTCATCGCGAATTACGGAATCCACGATGAAGCCGGACGATAAATCATTTCCGGTTAGCCGTGTCGGTCGAGCTCCGCCGTTCCTTTTCGCGAAAGGCGAGGCTTGTCGAACGGGAAAAACACCATCTCCGATTAATTTCCATCATCCGCCGACACATTCTCTTCGTAGGTGTGCTCGGGTTTAATCCGCCGCTACAGTGATTAGAATTTCTTTATCTCGAGGAAGCATTCAAATGGAAATTCCACTTGGAGTTGGATCGTGTATCCCGGGCGAGGCAGCGAAGTTAATGTGTTCGGCAGGATTGACCGGTTGCGAGCCGGAAGACGCATTTAATTTTAGATGAGGGGCCAGCCTCCGGCCGTCGTGCCGTGAATTTTACGGCGACTTTTACCGAGAATTATTCCCGGCCGATCATAAAACCGGGAGACAGTGCCCGGCCATTGTAGCTCACGACAGAGGGGAGATCGTTCAGCTTTAATATTAATTGCCGCTCCAAAGTAACCGGAACCATTTCCTTGATGGTAATTAGTTTCTTCGATTTTCTCGGCGCGTGGGAAAACAATCACTCTTGAGGAGCAATCGAAGGAAGCCCTAGGCCTATATTGGGAGCCCTTAAGCTTAGATTGGGGCCCCAGGCCTTGATTGGAAGCTTAGGGCTTATCCTAGGTCGAGATTGGAAGCCCTAGGCCAATCCTAGGCATAGATTGGGAGTCCTAGGCCTAGATTGTGAGTCCGAGGCTTAGATTAGAAGCCCTAGGCCTATATTGGGAGCCCTAGGTATAAATAGGGAGTCCTAAGCTTAGATTGGAGACTCTGGGCCTTGATTGGGAGTCCTAAGCTTATCCTAGGCCTAGATGGGGAGCCCTAGGCCTACCTTAGAGCTAGATTAGGAGCCCTAGACTTAGATTGAGAGCCCTAGGCTTATATTGGGAGCCCTATGCCTATATTGGGAGCCCTAGACGTAAGTAGGGAGTCCTAGACTTAGATTGGGAGCTCTAGGCCTAGATGGGGAGCCCTAGATCTACCTTAGAGCTAGATTGGGAGCCTTAGGCCTAGATTGGGAGCCCTAGGCCTAGATTGGGAATCCTGGGTCTAAATCAGAAGCCCTATTCCTAGATTGAGAATCCTGGGTCTAAATCAGAAGCCCTATTCCTAGATTGGGAGCTCTAGACCTATCCTAGATCTAGATTGAAGGCCCTATCCACAGATTGGAATCCATATGCCTAGATTGCGAGCCCTATCTTCGCTGCATGACTATGTATAAATTGATTCTTTCTCCAAACAAGCCTCCAGTGCACGTAGAATACTTCCCTTAATTAATTTATTATATTTTTAAACCGTCTGAGAACCATCTAAACCTACCTCTAATCCTTGAAGAGGAGTCTGAGGAAGCCTCTATAGAGGACCACTTCAAGATTCCCATCTCCGTCACACGGTTATAAACAAATTTGTTGATCCTGAAGGTCCCGTTTGAGCTGAGAAAGTCAAAATTATTTTTAGAACGTAGAAACCTTCCGGGTCCTGTGACCCCTGATGAGCTACGGTTAGAATTGCAGCTGACCTAACCTGCGACTGGTCCAGAGCACCTTGGAGAGTTGATATCCGTTCGGAAGTTGCCAGGCGTTTACGAGGATGAAATAAAACCTTGAAGAGCTAGAGGTCCGCGCGTTACACAGCGGTGTCGAGGATTTACGAGGCCTTATGGGGGTTTAGAACGTGGGAAACGGGCGAAGTATTGCGTAACGGCTTCTTTATAGCACCGTGGCCATTACGGAATTGCTCTGGAGTCGGAATTGCTCTGAATGCGGGATCTCGCGAATATTATGATCCCGCTTCCTCATTTTGTGATTGCGCTCCTGGAACGATCTCTCCTTCGAGAGACCTCTCAATTTTAGACAAAGAATTTTTCTGAAAAATTCTACAGATCACTTTCAGTGGAATTGACCATTTGCACTTGAAAAATTCCCTTATCGTAATTCAAGAATTGCTAAAAGATTTTTAGCAATACAAGTACACACCATTTCATATGCCTAACATTGTGAAAATCATGTAGTATGAAAATGTTCTGAAGTCAGGATGACAGTGAGTGCAAAGGGTGAATCGATCACTGTGATTCAGGATTCAATTTCGTGGATTGTGTTCGCAGTTACGCGGCGTGCTGCGACTTCCTGCAGAACAACAACCTCCTCAGCATCATCAGGGCACACGAGGCACAGGACGCAGGGTACCGCATGTATCGGAAATCCCAGACGACGGGCTTCCCATCGCTAATTACCATCTTCAGCGCGCCCAACTACCTAGATGTTTACAACAACAAGGTAAGGATCAACCGCGCGCCTCTTGGAAACAGCTGTTTCATTACTATTGTCGCCTCATGGATCCTCCCGCATTCATCGCCCCTTCGAACAACCTCATCACACAATGGAACACTGAATTCATTAATATTCCCCATCTACGAACCTAATCTCGATCAGACAAGTTCCCAAAAATTTTTGCACAAAAGCAATCTTTGAATTCCAAGGTTATTTCAAAGACGTATGCTGAACTTGTTCTTTTTCTGCGCTTTCATCATATCGAAACACATATATGGAATTCCGTTAAATAAAAACACGGGGTGACTTTGCAATAATCTTCAAAAAATGAAAATAGAATCTTTTTTGTCAAAATAAAATTTTTTTTGTAAAATTTCTGTCACGAAATAATATTTACAGGATCAATATTCAAACAAACATATGGCATTCTATTTAAAAAACACGAGGCGACTTTGAAATGACCTTGGAAAAATAAAGATCTTCTTTGATCACAAAATCACATTTTTTTTGTAAAATTTCTCAGTCACGAAATAACATTTAAAGGCTCGATATCCTCACAAATATGACATTCCATTTATAGAACACGAGATGACCTTGAAATATCCTTGAAAAATCCTTGAAAAAATAGACAGAATTTTTTTGTCAACATCTTTTTCTTCTACATTTCTCAATCACGAAATAACGTCTAAAGGATCAACATCCAAACAAATACAATATTCCATTTAAAGACCACTTGTAGACACAAATTTCAAGAAAAAATTAACAATTTCTGTCGCAAAATCAAACTTTTTTGTACAATTTCTCTGTCACGAAATAACATTTAAAGGATCAACATCCAAACACACAATATTCCATTTGAAGACCATTTGAAGACACATTTAAAGTAAAAATTAACAATTTCTGTCACAAAATCAAACTTTTATGTACAATTTCTCAGTCACGAAATAACATTTAAAGGATCTCCTGCATCCATATCTTCAAAGAGCAGCCCCAGCGAGCCAGAGAGTCGATTAAAATTCTTACGGAGGTTTTTCTGTTTCGGAGTTAGTAAAAATTTGCGAATTCGGTCAGTCGGGGGTAGCAGCGCTGGAGGGTACGGTAAGATACGGTGTGCACAGCCCGTGCTGCAATTAACCGTCGGAATTGGAAACTAGGATCGTTGCAGCGCCGCGGTAGACAGCTCTGCTGCGGAGATTAATTTCGTTGCGTTTTCCAGGCGGCCGTGCTGAAGTACGAGAACAACGTGATGAACATCAGGCAGTTCAACTGCTCGCCGCACCCCTACTGGTTGCCGAATTTCATGGATGTTTTCACGTGGTCCCTACCGTTTGTCGGTGAGAAAGGTAAGTGGACGATGGACCCGACCCTCGTGAGGTTTCCTTCAGGTGTCGAATAACGCTCTCTTTCAGATATAATAATCACGTCTGTCCCACAGAACATCGTTTCCCACGGATTTTTATTCATTTCGTTTTTTTCTTGATTGAACCGACGATCGAAATTAAAGAAACGATGTCGTTATGCGCACTAACGATGTTCAATCCGCTGTAACTTCCTCAAGAAAAATGCCACGACGATCTACCTACGCTCATTTCAAAGCAGAAACCTTCTACTTTCATCCCCTAAACCTATTTTCCCCATCATCCCTCTTTATCAAACCAGGCAAGACATAATGGCAAGGGTTGCCTCAAATATTAAAAATTACTTCAAATATTTCTGCGCGGCTAACAAAATTTTTCTGGGGACTCTAACCACCTCGAACTTGAAGACCAAAACCTCCTTGTTGCGTCAAGAGCTTAAAATTTCCTGTACGATTTTTTTCCGATTCACAAAATTTTAATTTTGTTCCCTGTCGAGTAACGCAGCCTCCCCTAAAATTATGAAGTTAGAGGGTGGTAGAGGATTCTCTCTTTGAAACGAGTCGTGTTGGATCGTCATACGATTTTCCTCGTGGAACATCGTTACACCGGCTCGAACATCGTGTTGCTTTGATTTTCATCGTCGGCGAGCGAGACATGGATGCGTCCGGTGATCGCACGTTCGCGAGACAATTAAAGGAGATTAATCGCTGGTTGTTTCCACGTGTCCGCAGTCACGGAGATGTTGGTGAACGTGCTGAACATCTGCTCGGACGACGAGCTGATGAGCGACGGCGACGACGGGCTGGAAGAAGGTAATGTCGAGCATCTCGCCCCGCATTCTCTACATCTCTCTCTCCTCTTAATACGATCGTATATTTCTTGCAGAGTCACTCTTCTTTCTTTCTGTTCGTTTCTATTCGAATTCTCTCTCTCCGCGGCTCGGCAAAGTCGAACAAAGCCGGAGAGGAAAAATCAGGAACAGAAACGATTACTGGTCCCTCTTACATCGTGATCAGAGTGTTCGTTTTCGCGTTATTTTGCGGTGGTGCTTGAACGATTAACAGTTTGGAAACTGAGAGAGCACGGTGCGTTCCCGAACGTGTTCTCCGAAACAGGACAACGGTCCTCGAACTCGTTCGCCGAAAGTTTCGCGGATGTTGACGCGCCAGCCTTCTCTCGATGATGCATCGGAGTGCATTCCCGTGTTCATTCCGAGTCGATCGCCCAGCGTTTCCGAGTAAACAACGCCGGATGCGTCGCACCGTTGTCGGACACGTGCTGAGAGTCTCAGCCCACGGTTTCACATCTCCAGACACGATTTAAGAGAGGCCATGTTTCACCCTCGGCACCGCGAGGATCTGTTCGGATCGTTTCCGGTCGGGATCGAAGGATCCAGCGGGGTGGGCCGAGGATCCTCGCGGTATCCTGTGGATCCGTGTCGATCGTCCGGCTGCGGAGCTGTCAATCTAATTGGAGAACCAGACGTGTTTATGCAATATTAATGAGAATAGTTGCACTAATTTCTAACTTTTTTTATACAATCCCTGTAGATTTTGAAGAGGAGGTTCCAAAAATCCAAGTTTTAACGCTAGGAATTCACTGGTTCAAAAATTATGTGTGTTTAAAGTTGAATGACTTTAAAATCGCTCAACTTTAAACACGCATAACTTTCGAACCAGTGAGTTCCCAAAGTTGAAACTTGGATTTTCGGAACACGTAGATTTTCCAGTACGTCGCAATATGGCGGCGCCCTTACTTCTCTCCATAGAGCTTAAAATCGCTCAACTTTGAACACGCATAACTTTTGAACCAGTAAATTCTTAGCATTAAAACTTGAATTTTTGGAATCTCCTCCTCCAAATCTGTAGATATTACATAAAAACATTCCGAAATTGTTGGTCCCGTAAGGCGAAGTTTAACCCATAGTTGTCTACGTAAAAGCTATTAACGTATATTCCCCGGTTGAAGCAGGAAAAATTCTCAAAATTGAAAGTTTCGTATTTATTATCGCATCAATCTCTTTAAATATTTTTTAAACATGTTTAAACGTCCGTGATTGTTAAAGAAAAACATATCGCAGTATTAGGAAGAGTCTCCAGAAATTTTCAAACTTTCTCGATCATGTAATTAAACAGCTTAGATAAAACTGCAGGTGATCTCGATCGACGAACGATCTATTTCGAGGTACAGCTCCGCACTCGGACGACCGACATGAGAAAAGCAGAAGAAAGGAAAGGCAACCTGCACCCACGCGAGTCTATCCGGGTTTCTTTCGATATATAATCACCCCCAACAACCCCCTCGCGCAGAGAATAATCACTTTTGCCACGGCCGCACCTCTTTCAAAATTTCTCACCTCTTTGTCTCGCTCTCCCCTTGCCCGCCCCTCTCGACGATGTTCTCTCTCGCTCTCTCTCGACCCGAAAATTATCAAATTTATCAACCCCCTCCGCCCCCCGACCCCCGCTCCATTTTCAACATGTATCACCGACCGGGCCGAGAATTCGCGAGATAAACACGCGATCACACGCCTCTATCTCACTGTTGAGGAAGATTTTGAATTCTGTTTCTGTTTCCATTTTCACCCGCTGCACGGACAGATGGTAAGAAGCGCCACTCGACTCTTCTAATCGTCACATTGTTAAGAGCTTCATTGGTTATCATTCTGATTTCTTTTAGCTGTTTTTATCATAGATAGTGTCTCGGTGTGTCAAAGACTTTTCTCTCTATCTATCTATCTCTATTTGTATATTTATTCAACATGTTTTTACGTTCTTTCTATCTCTCTTTCGCTCTCTATCTCTCTCTGTCACACCTATTCCGTTCTCTTGTCCTTCCTCGAATCGAGGAGCAAAAATGATGACGAGGATCGACGATCTCTCAAAAGAAATCGCCGCTCGTCTGTTTCTGTCTCAATTTCCTCTTTCATGATTCTCCATATCTCTCTCTCTCTCTTTCTCTTTAACTGTCTGTCTCTGTTTCTTTATCATTCACCGTCTTTATATCACTATACTATTTATCTTTCCATGGTTCGTCATCAAGGTACGAGAGGATTCTATTTTTTTTTGTCTTAATCTTTTTCTGTATCTAGATATTTCTCTCTCTCTCTCTATCTATTATGTATATATATATAAATATTTTTCTCTTCCTCTCTCCTCATTAAATATTGTACGTACATACTGTATATTAAATATATATACTTACTCAAGTATATGTATACTTCGATGGCACACTGCCTGAATTCTTAACGTTGTCACCGGTAGACTCTCATTTTCTGCATCGTTGCGATCATAGTACATGCATAGACATCTGTTTTGTCACCTTCGCTCGGCCCTGTCAAGATGGCGGCCACCCACGCGCTGCGAAAATACAATATACGTACCGAAAAGTGTACATTCCCAAAATAATCGGTCGACTGCGGATTTTATGCATTTATGATAAAGATAAATAGCTCGGATGTAAAATAGATAAATATTTAGTGAACCTGAAAATATTATATTACATTCATCTGATTATATTTATTCTGCGTCTTGCAATTGATGCAGACAATTTTTATTTTGCATAAAAATCCGCTGGTATTCTAATCTACTCGTGTTACTATTGCTATAATTAAACTGTGTTCATACAATTTAGCAATCCCGAACAAGTACAATCATACAGAACCAAATTTTTATTAATGAATTTTTGTATTGATGAACAACAAACAAAAACCATGTATTGTATGCAAATCATATTCCAGAATAATGTTTCCTAAGAATTTCAGAGATCCACAGTTTGATTCAAAAGCGAATTCTTGATCGTCCCCTCGCCGCCATCTTGAATCACGCGAATCTCGCATGCATCGATCGACCGGAGCTCGATCACGATCCAGGATCGACCTCCGGTCGATCGGGAAACATTCTCGGTGTTAATTAAGGAATAAAAATATTTTT
The DNA here is from genome assembly GCA_028455795.1 of Lasioglossum marginatum. Lineage (NCBI taxonomy): Eukaryota > Metazoa > Arthropoda > Insecta > Hymenoptera > Halictidae > Lasioglossum > Lasioglossum marginatum. Next base: position 5,444,188 of record CM052268.1, read on the forward strand.
ATCCCTATGCCCTGCCCTCAACCCCCCATGAAACCCCATAAAGCCCCCACGTCTCTCCGAATTGATTCCGCTCGACTCTCTGTGTACCATTGTCCGAGTTCTCTGCTCCGAAATCAGTTCTAAGTCCAATGGCCTACTTATTCTCTTCTGTACACCGAACTCTTTCTACTTCATTTCTTCCATAACGCGTAGCGGCCTTCCCCTGCGACGGGGGTGGCTTCTGGACACAGGGAGAGACCCAAATCAAAATTCAATCTAACCCCCTGAACAAGAATTTCGAGGACAGGCCCACATAGAATTTGACAATTTTTTCCCTTCCATTACAAACCGCCGATCTTCGGAGAAAAATTTTTTTAGGTAAAATGAACCTTAAAGAACACCCCTGTATTTTTTTCTCAATGATATTTTCTTTCGTTTAGTTGAAAAAAAATTGTCCAGTCGTCCATGCTCCCGGACGGAGCTTTCCTGAAGAAAATAGCATCTCAATATTTAATTGTAGAATTTAATCACGAAGCTGTGTTAAAAAAAAATATTTTTCTCCGGTCAAACCAAGGTCAAACATCATCCCTGTATTTTTTTCTCACTGATTTTGTCTTTCGTTTAGTTGAAAACAAAATTTCCAGTCGTCCATGCTCCCGGACGGAGCTTTCCTGAAGAAAATAGCATCTCAATATTTAATTGTAGAATTTAATCACGAAGCTGTGTTAAAAAAAATATTTTTCTCCGGTCAAACGGAGGTCCCCGTATTTTTTTCATCAACGATGCTTTCGCTCATTAGCTTGAAAAAATTTGTAAACGATCGTCTTTCCCTTCGTCCCGGAAGCCACTCCCCTAAAGCCACGCCCTCGTGAACCTCTCGAAAAGAAAGATCGGTCTAACACGAGCCGTTAAAGAACATGATAAAGATCGATGTCCTTATTGATCGAGCAAGATCGATTATGATCGCCGAGAGACGTAGAGCACCGCCCCTCAGCCCAGCCCCGCCCCCAAAAATCGAAACCACGCCCATTAGCCCCGCCCCCGAAACCAAGAAAGTTGCACTGACTGTCTTTTATCGTACTCCTTCTCTATTATATTTGTATCAATCACACTGGCCTTGGACTCCTATCTCGGCACGACACTATGCTACTACCTCTACTTCTACTACTTCTACTACTACTACTACTACTACTACTACTAACTACTACTACTACAACTAACTACTACTACTACTACTACTACTACTATTACTACTACTACTACTACTAACTACTACTAACTACTACTACTACTAACTACTAACTACTGCTACTACCTAATACTACTACTACTACTACTACTACTACTACTACTACTACTACTACTACCTACTACTACTACTACTACTACTACTACTACTACTACTACCTACTACTACTACTACCTACTACTACTACCACTCAAAACTCCGTTGTTCGGCATACGCAACCCCCGTAAAGTCGCAGCCAAAGTCGTTGTCCAAAAAAAGAATGGTAAGTCCCCATGAGAGCCGACGACTTACTTGACGCAAAAGTTTTCTGTCGTTCTTTCTTTCTTTCTCTCTCTCTCTTTTTCTTAATTTTTTTTGTTTCCTTTGTTCTTTGTCTCTTCAAGCCACCTAGTAACCCGTAATATTTTCGTTGAGTTTGTCGCCATATGAACGTGTTCTTGCCGATCCGAGAAGCGTTCGTATCGCGCGCGTGCACGCGCTAGCATCGCGAGGATGCCCGCGTGCGCACGCGCACATCTGACCGCAACTGTTTTTTGTTTCTCGCCAGTGTTTTCTTGTATTGTTGCGAGCTCGACCACATCGTCTCGAGGCGGCTCTCCCCGCGATCCTAATTTCATTTACGATCTTGCCATTTCGTTGTACAGTTTATTCGATCGAGTCTGACCAATTTCGACTTGTACTACTGGACTGCGGATATTCGTGCAGATTTTTCTAAACAAAAGCTTCTCTTGGCAACGGAGATCTCTCGATCTCAGGATGGAAATTCACCCATCTTCAATTTCGAAACTTTTCAGTAGAATTTGTTCATTTACCGAATTTGCAAAATCAGATGGCTAGTCCAGCTTTTCGGAAAATTGTATTCTGTGCAGTTTTGTGTACTTTAAATATCGCTGTCTATATCGTGCACGAACAATTTATAAAATCTGGACTTCCACCCAGGATGCTTTGTTAATTAACAATCAGAATAATTAAAATGAAAATGGGTGTAGTCATAGAGTATCTATTTCCAAAAATCTTGAAGATTAACTAATTTCAATCATTTTTAAGAAACTGTAATTGTTATTATATGACAATAATTCGTTAAAATTCGCAGTCGCAGCTCCAAATTTCTAACGATTCTGAGCGAACTTTCAATCTAAAATTTTCACACTGAGTTTATAAATGAAGATTGTTTGCTGGATCGAAGCGATTTCAAGTAGAAAAGTCGTCGATTAGTCCGGCAGAACCGCCTCGCGACCGCTGTTCCGCTCAAGCCGATAGTTCTCACTTGTTTCTCGTCTGTTCCTGTTTAACTATGACGTTTGTACACGTACATAATCAACATAAATGTGCGTCTCTGCGTGCACGTGTACACGACGTCTGTCTACTTGTCCCATCTACTTCTTGTTCCTTTCTACACGCGCGCTCTGCAATTTTGGTTTACCTCGCGCGCGATTCATTCGGAGTTGTTTCTCCCTGTTTTACTCTCTTCAGTTCGGTTTCTTCTTTGCGTTTATTCTTCCCCCTCTCTCTTCCTCCTTGGTTCTGTTTCGTTTACACCTGTCCGCCAACACCTGTTCTACATCCCTGTCTCTGTCGCCCACGCTGACTTCGACTTCGTGGAACCACCGAAGTCCTCAAAATAATTTTAATAAATTAAAATAATTGAATTGATAAATAATTGCAATGTTGTTTTGACTCTTCGGTCGTTCCACGTGCCAACACAAATCGCTCTCGTCACCAGCCACCTTTCTCGTCAAGATTACCCATCCCTCTCTTCGGTCGACCATCTGACTAAAATTGACGATCCCTCGAGTACACTGGAATTGCCAAATAGAAGTTTTCCCCCAGGAAAAAACAATTCTTTTTAGATTAACCCTATCTGGGTCTGTCTTGACCCGGAGTATCACAATCCAATTGTCATTCTATTAGTTAGTTAAATTCATACGCTCGCTAACGCTGTCACAATTATATATAGTCACTTTCAGTTTAATGAAAAATAATAATTCATCGTTTACACTTTGTTATATAAAATTGCATAATATATGCGTATTATATAGAGTTGCATAAACATTTCAATAACGGTGATTAGCAACAATGATAGCGAGCATGTTAAATGAACTGGTACTGTTCATTAAGAAATAAATAAAAGGCCTCGAAAATTTTGAGGTTTCCAGTTAGGGATGCAAAAATTAATTTTCATGGTTGTTCATTCGTCGATCCACTTGTTGGACAAGGGAAATAATTCCTCTCTCTGATAGAGTTTTGATTTCGGTCTGCATTTCCGAGGATTTCTCGCAGATCGTTTGAAAATGCTGAAAGCCTAAACGCGCCGGCGACCGACGGCAATACGTTTCTCTATAAACAACCTCTAAAGGCAAGCGTCGACGGATAATCCGGATGGAACACGGTTAATCTGCCGGCGGTAGCATGCGAGCTGGTCGATTGTTTTAAACTCTCTCCGTCGCTCTTCTTCTTTCGTCCACTGTCCCCCCTATTCTCTCTCTCATCTGTCTTTCTCTATATATCCCCCCCCCCCCTAGTCTCAATGTCTCTGATCCCCGGGGAACGTATGCAGATCGATCGAACGCATCGAGTAGCAATGGGATGGAGCACCTTGCAAGTAGAAACCTAACTGATTGCATTCCAACCCCCATAAGCACACCTCAGGGGAAACTTTGAGCCATAACCCTTCCGAATTGCCATAACCAATTTTCAATCCGACTGTGGAGAACAAGGAATTTTTCAAATATTTAAATTGTTAGCTTTTGAGACCCTTGGAAATTTAGTACACCATGTTTAGTATAAATCTCAATCTGACTTTGGAAAACAAGGAATTGTTCAAGAATTAAAAATTGTAAGCTTTCGAGATGCTTGAAAATTTAGTATACCATGTTCAGTATAAATTTCAATTTGACTTTGGAAATCGAGAAATTGTTCAAATATTTAAAATTGTTTGCAATCGTGTCCCTTGGAAATTTAGTACACCATGTTTAGTATAAATTTAAAAATCTCCAAGACAATCTCTAAGACAATTTTTATTTTGCATAAAAATCCAGTCTGTTAATAATTTTCTCCCGGTACAATGTCTTAAAAATTAAATAATTTCATAAAGGTTAAAAAAACTTGAAAAATCCCCTTGATCAATACAATTTCTCCAGCGTTCTAACTAACGTCGATCCTATCGTTAAAGGAGTCAGTATCGATCCTTCCAAATCGAATTTCGAGAAGTACAGAAATCGGAGAAAGCTATGTAGAGTTTTATTATCGAGTGTGTTTTCATCTCTCTCTTTCTGGGAGCGCCGTGCGACGTGTCTTTTGTTGGATCGAACCACTTACGGTCGCACGCGAGTAGTCGTTTCGACGGCCAGGAGCGTAGTAGTCAGGGGGCAAAGGAAACAGCCGACAGTCGAGAGCCCCCCTTTCTCTCCACCCCCTCAAACACCCCTGGGACTTGACACCATCCCCTATTTCTGCGTGTATTTTTATTATTTTCCATTTACCTTTTCTTTCGTTGAACTGGACAGGGACCGAGTCACGAGGACCGTCCTCCCGTCACTCGTAGCTCTCTTCCGCCGCCATTTCCTTCTCTCTTTCTCTATTTCTCTCTTACTCTGTCTCTCTCTCTTTTTGTGTTTCCGAGTGGGACCACCCCCGCGAGCCCACGTGACAGAAGCATCTCCGGACAGGACGACATTTCAACCACCCAGCAACCCCTCTCGATCCAACAACCCCTATCGGCACTGTACTAACCCTCTTTCAGACCTTGCACGCTTCTCTCTCTCTTCTCTCTCTCTTCTCTCTCTTTGTCTATCTATTTATCTGTCTCCCTCTACACACCCGCGTTCGTGTTAAAGGAGAACCAGGAAATGATTGCCTGTCAACGCTTTCGAATTCGATCGGTAACACTGTTGCTAAATCGGCTTCTAAAAATTTTTAATTATAAACAATAAAGTCTACAGCCTTTTACTGTGAAAAATCAACACACAAGGATAATCTACGTCGAAAATTTAGAACAAAGTTTTTTCATACGAGGCTTCGTTTTCGAGAAAATCGAATTTTTTTTAAAAACAATTTTTTTATTTATCGGCTTAATATCTGAACTATGATAGAAAGTAAAAATACAATCAATATTTTTAAACGAGCCTTCGATTTCGAGAAAATCGGACTTGATTAATAATTTTTTTATTTATCGTTAATATCTGAGCAATAAAAAAAAATTAAAATACTGGGATAAACTACATCGAAAACCACGTCGAAAACCACGTCGAAAATTTAGAACAAAGTTTTTTCATACGAGCCTTATTTTTCGTAAAAATCGAGGTTGAATATTCCCTTGTCTGACCATGGCTGTCCGTTTCCCCTTAAAATCGAGATGACGATTTGAAATCGATTTTCTGAAAAACGGAGGCTCAGATCGAAAAATTGTATTCTCCATGTTTTACGTGGTTTTTAACGTAGAATCTGCTGTGTTAGTTTTTAATCCTTAATTCGAGCGCATAAATGTAAAAATTAACAAATTAACAGTGAAAGACTGTTGGACGGTACTCCTTGAACCCGAACGCCGGCAGTCATCAGCGAAAATGATTCAAGCAGCATAAGCCCTGTCGCAGCAGCATCACGTGTCACACTTCGAACTCATCTTTCACGAGTCTGCTCCACAGTGTTTCGTCTACATTATACCTGTCTCTCATTCTCTCTCTTTCTCTCTCACTCATTGTTTCTCCGCTCTCTCTCTGTCTCTCTTTCTTCCCTGGATTTGCTTGTGTTCTAATCGTTTCTCATTTTTCTCCCCTCAACGATCCAGTTCTTTTCTTTTTATTCGTTAATTATTTTCCCTTTCTTTTCAGTCTGTTTTTTCTGTCTCTTTCTCTGTCTGTCTTTTCGTTGAGCGATTACGCGATTATGCGAAAGCCTTTTTCGTTTTCTCCCGATGATTTATTTATTATCGCGCATGCTAGTGTGAAAAGTAGATGTCCTAGGATTATTCTAGACTAATTAATTTGTCTCGAGGGATTATCTCGAGCTCGGGGATCATGCGAGGAACAATGTATTCAATTATTTAAACAATGAAATTATACATAAAAATTATTTTTGAGAGCAAGAGCGATTTAAACATTTTTCTGTTCCTTGACGGATGATCACGGATCTCGCACGATCAACGAGAAAACGTATATTAATCAAAGATTTTTCTTAATCAGTTTTTCCAGGTAGCTTCTATGTAGCGGTGTGTTAATTACCGCGCACTAAAATACCCCTTCGAATGTCCGACGTGACGACGGTCTCTCTCTCTCTCTTCCTCTCAATCTTTCTCTCTTCTCATTTCTCCATCTCTCTATCGAGATTACTTTCCTCGGCGGTTGTGTCTCGACAGCAGCAATGTCGATAATACGAGAGAACGAGACGAGAAGAGAAACAGTACCGCCACGTAGAAAGTAATCACAAAGTTTCCGGTGGCCAGGGCGGTCTGCGCGACTACGCAGATCAAACGAGCAACAATCTTCTCCGGTTTCACGAATTACGATACCGAAACCCCTTCTGAACACACAGGACCAACCGATTTCATCAGTTTTGCGCCTTTCTTCCGATATTTTACGGACGTCAAGCTGCCCGCCATTGTTACCATTTTTCTTTGGTGATTAACTTCGAAGATTTCGTGGATTGCATTTTATTTTTGTTTAATAGAATGAACATTCACGATCAAGCTATTGTTCATTTTTACCATTTTTCTTTGGCGATTATTTTTTGTATTTTATTTTTGTTTACTAGAACGTTCACGATCAAGCTATTGTTCCTTTTTGCCATTTTTACCATTTTTCTTTGATGATTAAATTCGAAGATTTCGTGGATTGCATTTTATTTTTGTTTAATAGAATGAACATACACGATCAAGCTACTGTTCATTTTTACCATTTTTCTTTGGCGATTAGTTTTTGTATTTTATTTTTGTTTACTAGAACGAACATTCACGATCAAGCTACTGTTCCTTTTTGCCATTTTTACCATTTTTCTTTGATGATTAACGTCGAAGATTTCGTGGATTGTATTTTATTTTTATTAAATATATAGCTTCTAGTAATATTGTTTACTAGAATGTCCCTCGATGAAGCTACTGTCCATTTTTACCATTTCTCTCTGGTAATCAGTTGACTGCAGATTTTTATTTTATTAATGTATTAATGTATTAATTGCCAGTAGCTACGTAGATATTAATTTATTTTCTCAATAATTTTATAGAGTGCAGAAGAATACAACAGTATTAACAAACAATTTTTATTTTACAGTTTTCATGACTCTCTATTTTTGCCAGTGGAATCTTGAATATACTTTTTAGAAACGCAGACCGCCCGTGCCTCTTATTAATGAATGACCTTTTTACGCTTTCAGTGCCGATCGTTGTAACCGACAAAGATCGATGTATCATCCAATTGATCTACCAGTCCAATTTCGAGGATCTCCGAGATCCACACAGAAACAAATTAACTCGAGAAGAAATTTCTTTCCATTAAACGAAATTTAAAGCAATTTAAAGCAATTCTAGTCATCTGACGTCATCATTTAAGAATCAAAATCTTTTGATTTTCTCTAAAAATGATCCTTTTTCAAATTTCTACTTTCCAATGAAAAATATTAGGTTGTCCCACACAATGCAAATTCGACCCAGTCTTCTTTAAAGAAAATTGCATTAGCAAATACACATAATAAAATTTAACAATACATATCAATACATCGGAAACTTCTGGGACAAAACTTGATAGATCATTCAACGATTGTAAAGATTAATTCTCAAAACTTGTTACCGCCAATATTATTAGCAAACATTCGATGGCTTTGTCAGAACTTGGAGAAAAATTGTTTCCGTGGATTTCCCGGTGAAATCCAGATTTTCTCGGTAGCGGGCGCCATCGCGATTGTTTCTGTGTCAGCGGTTTCCGGCTGGGCGATCGATAAAACTCGTGTTTCGGAATAACTCGGCCCGAAATCCCGGGCAAAATTCGGATTTAACCGGAGCGAAATTCCGAAACGATCTCGTGATTTCCGTCGAGGGGGTCTTCAAGATTGGACGGCAAATTCTCTCGGTAGCACATCGATCCGCCGATCCGTGAAGCAGAATCAACGACAAAAAAACATCGATGTGAAATCGAGATGCGATCCCCAACAAACGGGAGCGGGCTCGGAACAACCTAGCACGATTTATATCGGAAGACTTGAAATTCTTCAACTTCACTTTTCAAACTTACTGTTATTCGGAAATTTTTGATACCCGAAGTCGAAATCGGGTCGGGAACCCGAAAATTTATATTGTTCGGAGACTCGAATGTCATAGATTTTCTGGTACCAGAGTACCACGTTTTTTCCGGGTCCCTAATTAATTATGTTAAATTTTTGGGTAACTAACCCAGACATAACTGGAAATTTTCGGGTCCCTAGTTAATAGACAGCGGATCCTTATACAAAATAAAAATTTTCTACTTGAATTGCAACAAACTGGAGTGAAATAAAAATTTGTATTCGTTCTTAATATACGTCTAATAGATTGATTTTTTAATTAATTCTCCTCTTTGTTTCAAATTACATCTACTCATTTCTGTGATAAATGAATAAAATCCGCTGTTTATTAAATATTAAATTTTCGGGCACCTAACCCAGACTATTATTCGAACGCAATTTCCGGGCCCGCTCCCCGCAGACTAAGATAAGAATAATCGAGAGCAGCGACTCGCAGAAAACGTTCCGCGGAATGTTTCCTGGGAGGGCGCTGCGAGAGATCTTTCTTTAACTTTGAACCGCACACGCTTGACTTGAATGCCACTTACGCTGTGCACTCTTTTTCTTGTCTGTTCTATGTGTTCTTTTCTTTACGCCACAATTCTACAACCAACCAACCAACCAACCAACCAACCAACCAATCAACCAACCAACCAACCATCACCAATTCGAAAAAAAATTTGTGTAATGATTCGCAAAAACCTCCTTCGTCGGACTGTCCGAGCGATCGATTCTGACGTCGATCTCCAATCGAACATGACCGAGCTGAACGAACAAACAAAAAAAATACCAAAAACCATATATGTACATATATGTAAATGTATATGTATATACATCTGTCCGCCTCTCTCTCTATCTCTTCTCTTCGGCCGCATTGACGCTGCTCTCACATTGTTGGTTACTTCTGTCCTTTTACTCACGTCCACGCTCACCATCGGTAAACCGACCATGGGCACCATGGCCGCCATGGTAACCCGATGGTCACCCGACGGTCTGGTCCGAAAACGACCCCGCCTACCATCGCGTACGGTGAGTTCTTCTCTTGTGTTGACAAAACAAAAACAAAAAACAAAACAAAATGTATATGAGACAAATGTACGCGCGGGATCTCGACCGTGGAGGATCCCGACGACGCTCGGGAGACCTAATCCCGATCTATCGATCGCGTCACGATCGATAACGTTCAGGACTGCGAGTCCCAATGGCGGCTGAACGAGGATTCGTCGATTTTATATGGAATTCTGCACTCGGAGAGAGGACGGAACCTGTCAGCGCTTGTTCGATCACTCTGAGAGTGATTAGGCCTCCCAGGCCGGGGCTATCCTCCATGGATCGACGCAGAACGGAATAGGAGCTAGCCCAACGGCCGCATGATTTTCCTAAGGAAATTGCGATTGGACCTTCGGGTGTCAATGTTTCAGCTCGCGTTCGTTTAGTGTAAATTAAGTTTCAATCGGATTTGTCCGCGGAGACAGCCGTTGGGCGGCGCCTCCTATCGCACAGTGGCGCCCATCGAGGAATTTAGCGTAGTTTTAGGACCACAGCGAGTATTCAGATGGAACTCGAAGAATCCGGAAGGATTAGACTTCACTGCGAACCTGCTGAACACTGGAAGCGATTGAACAGTGACGAGCTCGAATTTTGTAATTTTTATAGTATTGTGTATAGTCACTTGTAATGCTCAGTAGGTTTATCATTAATTGACTGCGGATTGCGAAAGCATTAGAACAATTTAAGGATGTCGTCAACATTACTGTCGATTTATTAGCTGTACAAATTAATTTGTGGAAATTAATTTAACTCTAACTAACTAGTGCAACTCTATGTAAAACAATGGGGATTATTTTTAAGACGAGAATCGGTTCATTGCAGCGTGAAATGGCCGTTGGCCGGATTATTTTTAAGAATATATTTTAATTTGCAAATGGACAACGAAGAAAAAATACGAATTAATTTGTACAGCTCATAGTAAAATTATTAGGAGCCAAAATATATTTTTATTTAAGTCTTTTTGCAAGGAGATCCGCAGTCTAATTATTAGATTGAAGTTCAACAACATTATTGTGTCTATCTGCCTAAATTTTTGTGTCCACCTGCTTCTTTCTCTAATAATTGGAATAATGATTGCTAAAAGTTTGTTAAATGTCTGTGGAGCAAGAGAAAATTCTTCGATCGAAGCCACTGTGCAACGTTGCCAACAAAACCGCGCGACACGGCATCGACGCTAGCACATAGGCGTCGCGACGAGAGTGAAACGTCACCAGAGGAGTCTGTTCGCAGTGGCGGCGCCTATGATCGTCGCAAAGTCACGGAGATCCATCTCTGAAGAACGATCTTTCTCCAAGATCGACGGCTCCGAGCCAACGGGGACGCGATTTCGATCGTAGAGATCATCGTTCGTGATCTAACTTTCCTCCTCGATCCTCTCTTGACTCGTTGGCTCGAGCTCTGCTGCGCCTGTTAGAAACGCTGAATGATAGAGCACTCTGGTAGAAGTGTTTTTTATCCAGGGATCGAAACGGACAAATTTTTAATGCTTCGAGATTTCGTTCGATGAGAACGTGTCTGCGCCTGTGGAATTTTTTAGAAAGTTACTTTTGGGGACTTTTTTAAGAAGCAACATTTTATCGCGGAACAGATGTTTTAGAACATGAAAATTGTAGAGACTCCAAAAAAGTAGGGCTTCCAAAAAAATTGTGGGGATTTCAAAACAATCGTAGGGCTCTCAGAAAAATTGTACAGCCTTCAACTGAGAATTACAGGTCTTGCAGAAAAGTTATAGGGCTTTCAGAACAATTGTTGAGCTCTCAGGAAAATTGAAACGCCTTCAACTAGAAATTGTAGAGCTTCCAAAAAAATTGTTGGGCTTCCAAAACAATTGTAGGGCTTCCAAAACAATTGTAGGGCTCTTAGAAAAAATGTAGATCCTTCAACTAAAAATTATAGGTCTTGCAGAAAAATTGTAAGGCTTTCAGGAAAATCGAAGAGCCTTCAACTAGAAATTGTAGAGCTTCCAAAAAAATTGTCTAGCTTCCAAAACAATTGTAGAGCTTTCAAAAAAAATGTAGAACCTTCAACTAAGAATTGTATGTCTTGCAGAAAATTGTAGAGCTTTAAGAAAAAAAAATGTAGATCCTTCAACTAAAAATAGTAGGGTTTCCAGTAATATTTTAGAGCTTCCAGAATAATGATAGTGCTTTCATTAAAATCGTAGAGCCTTCAATTAAAAATTGTAGGGCTTCCAATAAAATTAGTTGGAGTATATTCGTCGAACAGAATCCCGGTTAGCGACAATTGCGAACTTTTTTAATATCGATGAACAAAATATCTGTTCCCGCGTTAAACTTTTTCATTTTCACATTTTAGAAGTTCTATTCGTACTTTCACTTCCGAGGACAGTTCTGATCGGTAACTAATACTGCAAGTACGTTTTTTAAAAAAGTCCAACGGTCTTTATTTAAAACAGAAGCTATGTAAAAGTTCCACAACTCTTTCGATCTCTGTTCTGTTCGAGTTTTGATCGTCGAGGTGTCCTTCCAGGTTCCTTCAGAGGAACTTTCCCTCTTTCTCTCTTTCTCTCTCTCTGTCTTTTTCTCTTTTTCTCTCCACTGGTGGGTTTATAGTGTGTTAGTTATGCTCTCCTGTTGCGCGATGGATCTCCGTTTCTCGAGCTCGAACACCTTATGATAAATGTTAGCTCGGTAGATGGCTGTCGCAATGACTCCGAAAGATCCATAGATCAAACTGGAATTTTAGAGTCTCGTAATATATCTTCCATCTCGCTGTTGATCGGCCTCGAATATTTCGGAACACAGTATCATAAAATTCAGTGTTAAAACTGCAAGGACAATACAACATTGTTATTAAAAATGTAGACAACTAAATCCATCATTTATACATCTATGAAACAGCAATGAACTTTCAGTACGTTTCATTGAATCGTCCGAAGGATTTCCGCAATTGTTCGAGGCTGATGAATCGCGATAGAGACACGATGATCCTGATGGAAGGTTAGCGGGTTGATTCTCGATCATTATACCGTGTCATTGCGACAGGCTGGGTGCGTTACCATGCGCTGACACGTAAATGTCTAGAGAGCAAAAAGGCTTGATCTGTTGTACAAACTAGTAGTGACGTACGTCGTTGTATGTGCCGCATCTCGTCCTTCCCGCGAGAACCGCAGGATCCGAAGGATCCAAAAGATATACGAACGAACGCGTACGGTGAAAATCCATTCGACTCGAAACCGATGGAAAGTTTTGCCGATTTTTACACACTCAGTCATCGCGTTTCGATTCCGTGACCTTCCAACTTTTCTTGATCACTGGCAATGGGACGTTGTTGCAATCACCGATCTCTCTATAGGAACGCAGCTCTTGCAAAATTGGTATTTAATTCACTGTGATTCTTTTTGTACTTAATTGTTTGGGAACTGTCCCTGAGAACATCGTGGAGCTCTCAATTAAAAATTGCAGGGCTTCCAGAAACATTATAGGGCTTGCAGAACAATTGTAAAGCCTTCAAATAAAAATTATAGGGCTTTCAGAAAAATTGTAAGGCATGCAGAAAAATGATAAATCTTGCAGAAAAATTGTAGAGCTTTCAACTAAATATTATAGGGCTGTCAGAAAAGTGGTACGTGTTTCCGAAAAATTGAAGAGCCCCTCAAATCGAGCAGTTCCATTCGTTTCGATTTTTGGCGAAACCGGATTTCGTAATCCCTGCAAGAGCTGCGGTCCGAGGAAAGTTACACGGCTAACCGGTGGTTGTTACGCGTCCCTGAGAAGTCCTAACCCGAGTGACGAATTGCCCAATTTGCTGTAGCGACCTCGCCACCACCCCCGACAACCGGAGACTTAGCTCGCGAACCGTTAGGCAAACGGAAACACGAGGACACCGGGACGATACTTTCACGTATGTCGACTCGTGTGCCCGTAGAAAACCTAGTTGGACCTTCGTAGTACTGGTGACTAATCCGCGTGTCGTGACTTCCCTACGCGCGAGAAATCCCTTGACCGAAAATTTGCAAAGAAACGCTGTGAAACGCTTGCAGTTCTTGACCGAAGACGCACGGGAAAAAAGAAATTCGCACTTCGATTAACAATTTCTTAATAAATAAATACTGTGTCGCTCGAGAAACTTTGAGTGACGTAAATTCCGATTTTTCCCCGTGGATCTTCGCGCTCAGGAATAATAAAAAAGGACCCGCTGCGGCGAGTAGCTCTAGAAGGCTGTCCGATGGTCGAAGAGTTTCTATTTTCCATCCCCTATAACGATCGGAACCACCCCTGAATTCGAGTATCAACCCGTATCGCCCGGAGGTTGTTAAATAAACATTTATTCCGGCGACAGTGGTTCTCGCGTTTCTTTTCTTCATTCCGAGGATTCATAGGGCAATTACAGGCTCCCCGCGGACGTTCTCATCTGGAAGTAGCGCGATTAACATCGCGGATTAGGTTTAATGGCGGCCGCGCGCCCCTCGCGATTATAATTATTGTATACGGTCGTAATTAGTACTCTAAACGAGAAAGAAACGACAGTCGTGAGTGTTGCTTTTTAGGTCGCGATATTGCGACCCGTTCCCAACAGGTTATTCCTTCCGTTTATCCTGTGCTGCTCGTGTATGTGTGTGCGGCGCGCGAATTTTATTTTTCCCGAGTCGTCGTTATTTCACGGCTAATTTGTCGCGTCGGGAAAATTGTGCGGAGTCTGCTCCGGTTCAGCAAAGTCTGTTCGCTTCTCTTTTAATTTTTCTGCTGAATTTATTTTTCCGACGCCTATGTAATTGGAGTGCTAAAAGAGTGCGACGTGGTCAGGTGAAATTGTCGAGACGGAATTATTGGTAATTTTCTGCGTGGGAAAAATCATAGGGACTTGGAAAACATTCTAGAGACTTTCAGTTCATCGTAAGAACTTTGAGGACGTTCATCTAGGGATTTAGAGATCATTCTAGAGATTTAGGGGACATTTCAGAGACTTGGAAAACAGTCTAGAGACTTTCAGTTCATCGTAAAAACTTTGAGGACGTTTATCTAGGGATTTAGAGATCATTCTAGAGATTTAGAGGACATTTCAGAGACTTGGGAAACAGTCTAGAGACTTTCAGCTCATTATAGGGACTTTCAGCTCATTGTAGGGACTTTCAGCTCATTATAGGGACTTTCAGCTCATTATAGGAACTTTCAGCTCATTATAGGGACTTTGGGGACATCCTAGGGACTCGGGAAACGTCCCGGAAACGACTAGAGAACCACTGTGCGCGCCCCAGACACGGGCAATCGCTGTTCACCGCGAGTGCCGTTCGTTTCGCTGCCCGGGTGGGCGGAGCGAACGGAGTGGGCGGAGCGAGCTGAGTGGGCGTGGCCCGAGCGCTCCGGCGTTGCCCGTGTCTGCTCCGTAACGGAAAATCGGTGATCCCCTCGGGTACGGGTTAAACAAACGGAACACGGAGAGCTCACGGGGAACAAACGCCTCTTCGAACGGCCTCCCGAAGAATTTCTCAGTACCGAACGCAAAGAGAAACCGGGGATAAAAAAGAAAAAGAACCGGCAAAAATGCGAACGAGAAAGTAGGCAAGTAGCGGTGAAAAATTAACCAACGGCGAGCGCAATGGTTTAAAGCGCCGCAGTGACCGACGGTGCGTACGTTTCTCGCGCTCAGCCTGCATGTGCATGCGACCTATTTTTTTCTCTCTTGCATCCCGTGTTTTTTGCATATATGCGATATAATAGAACTGCGAAACGCGCGCGCGCACACGAGAGAACAGTGTGCGCGTGTGTCCCTGTGCGTACGTGTATACTCGCGCACGATCACGCAGACACGCGGCTTACACGCGCGTGCATCCGTATGCAATGAGCTTGTGCTATTATCCTCGTGCACATACACACACAATGTCTCTGTATCTCTCTGTATCTAGTTCTCTCACTCTTTCTCTCTTTCTCTCTGTCTGCCTCTGTATATATGTATATCTATGTACATACAGTCGATGCACGTGTACACGGTGGCGCGAAAGTATGCGAAAAGTACGATTCGTCTACCGGCGGGACTCGGTTTTTAATGGATCTTCATTGCGAAAGGGTCTTCAAAAAATTTTCTAAAAATGCTGGACAATAAAATTCCACGGAATTTAGTGCGATTTTCATTTGTCTCAGATCTATTGGGTCTGGCGAGAAAGTAATTTCGGGGGATTTTAAGACGAAATAAAACCCAATTCTGGGAAAATTTCGAAGTTTTTTCAAGAAAATTTTGAAAAATTTTGAAGAACAAGATCGTGGAAAGTATTGTACCAATTAAAGCTGATTGCTTGGATAGAAAAATTGGGTTTTTTTCACCCTAAAATAGCGAAATTACTTTGTTGCCAACCCAATACAAAAATTGAAAATTGAAAATTGTTCGACGCGCCGATCGTTAAACAAATTCCCCACGGAGTAGTAACTTGTTCAACGAAGACGGAACTAAATCGCTAACACGTCGAACCCTTCAGCTCCTTCGATCGAATTTTACTTGTGTCGCCTAACTGTAACCAAAGTGAACCTAAACGATCGACGCGTCGAACTCCCGAGGGAAATCTCTCTCGCATAAAACAATTTGATTTGAACTTTAAAGAAATTGTTAAAAGAAAAAAATAAAGAACCGCCACACCGGTAGACAATGCGTTAGAACTTTTGAGTCTGATGCGTTAGAACTTCTGAGTCTGATGCGTTAGAACTTCTGAGTCTGATGCGTTAGAACTTAGAGAGTCTGATCGCGCCAAAATGGCGGACACATAATTGCAAGCACGCCGAGTCTAATAAGCACACGCTCGTCGCGTGCGCCTACTCCTGGCTGTTTTAGTTTGCCGTTGTTGTTTGCCGTGCGACTCGAGATTGACGAGTGACGTGTTCTCCGTTATTTATTTTCTACGTCTATCTCTCTCTGAAACAATATTAATTTCCGTTTTTTATTTTTGTTTTGTCTCTTGGTAAATTATTTTCTTAACGAAAAAAGAAAAAAAACATTCACCGGTTATAAAAAGCTACGTTATTCATAGAACGTAGTTCTTCTCGGATTGATTAACCGGGCGATCTCTACCGTGTTATAGATCGCCGGGGTGAATCGGTGATCCCGATCTCGCGAAGGCTAGCCGCACACCCACGCATCTTGTATGTAGTTGTACGCCTGAGAATCCCCTGGGAATATCTGCTGCGAAAACTCTCGTTCCTCGCGAGATTCCCATCGTGTTCGTCCGAGAGAATATGTGTTTGCGCGTATTCGATAGCGGAGCCAAAGCAGCTTAGAGCTTGATCCTCGTAGATCGGGAGATACAACCGAGGAGACGCCTTCGCGATTTCGTCGATCACTAGAACGATACGTGTGGTCGATGCTGGAACCGATCGATCTAACCGGTGGCTCTCGGTTTTCTAGGTGCAGCAGCCAATCTACGCAAGGAGGTAATCAGAAACAAGATCAGGGCCATCGGCAAGATGGCGCGTGTCTTCTCTGTCTTGAGGTAAGGATTTTGTTGAAAGAGGTTCGTGAAACTCAAACAGTTTCTAACACTCATGTATTTTTATTTGTACTATTTATAACATAGAATATTTCAAAAAGGATGTTTAGGATGTTTTAAATAATTATCACACGGAAAAAATTGTGTCAAACGTGAAAGACCAACCCTTGGAATTTAGTGTTACTTTAATTGATTAAATATGAGGAATTAAATATATTGAAGGAAATGTGGAGAATTTAATGGAATTACTGGATTAATTAACCCCATGTTAAATTATTGGTCAAAATCGTGAAAACCTCAATTTAAAATGTTCGAAAATACTATATGAATTGTTTCAGATTTTTTAAATAAATATTACACGGGAAAAACTGTGTCAAACGTGAAAAAGCCACCCTTAGAATTTACTGTTACTTTAATCAATTAAATATGAAGAATTAAATATATTGAAGAAAATGTGGAGAATTCAATGGAATTGTTAGGTTAATTAATCTCATGTTAACGCCATTATGCTAATATCATTCTTTTGTTTTAGGGAGGAAAGCGAGAGCGTGTTACAGCTGAAGGGGTTGACACCGACTGGAGCTTTGCCTCTTGGCGCATTATCTGGTGGCAAGACGTCCCTAAAAAACGGTAAACAACCCCTGGAAATCTCTGGAATAATTAGAACTGCGGTAACAATGACGTGTCAAAATACCATCGAATTTGGGCCAATTGGAAACATTAATTTTATAGTAATTAATTTTCCAATGTGGAAATAACTGTGAAATTCCGTGTGAAATTAATCAAGCCATAAACGGCGACCTTAGTATACCTACGCCTCGAGTTTATGGGGGGTGCCATAAACCACGCGTTACCCTAATTACAATACCCCGATGCGACTTTTACATCCCCATTTTGTCTTCCATATTTTCCGAAAGCGATTCAGTGAGTCTTTGACCTTCATAGAGTGAGTCTCGTGTGTCAATTGTCACAGTTACATATTACTATCTTATCATAATAATAATATCTTATCACAATCTATCTTACTCTAATAATTATAAATATTCTATCTATGTCATGAACACATAAGTGTCTGTAATAATCTTTAGTTATTTAATCGTGTTAACGAATCGATCCTAAAAATGTCATCGCGAACGCGAGCGTGTCTATGTGAGAGAATAATATGTGTGCGTGTTCGTCGACCGATCGAATCGATTTCTCCCGCGATATTGGAAAGGTTTCGGTGGTATTTTGATTGAACGGTGTCGGGGGTGTGAATGGTGGTGACCGGTGCCGTTGTTTCCAGCTCTCCAAGGGTTCTCGCCGAACCACAAAATCACCTCGTTCGCCGAGGCGAAGGGTCTCGACGCCATAAACGAGAGGATGCCGCCAAGAAAGGACGCTCCACCCACGCCGGTAAACGAGGAGAAGCCCGTGATAAAGCCGCCGGCTCCTGCGGGAGACAAGCGGGACCACAACACACCGCAACCGCAATCGTGAGCCTCACACTCGTCCAATCAAGGTACACATCACGCCCACGTGGACGATCCTGACCGAGGGAGATGTCACTCTAACCCCCTCGATCTTTCTCTCTGCCTACAGCTCTCTCTCTCTATCTCTATTTCTATCTCTCTATCTTTCTATTCATACCTCTAACGCCGCCCCTGGCACAGAATATTCGACCGAAATCGCGGATTAGATCCAAAGAACTATTCGGACGGCAAGGTAGCTATCGAATCAGCCTCCATCAGTTGTAGTAGGTACACTCGCGTTGGAACAGTAGACATATTCTTATAACATGGTAGCTATAGAATTCAGCAACCACTATCAGTTTTTAGTGGGCACACTGAATCCTCTGATAACAGGGTAGTTATTGAGTACAGTAGGTTCCCTCAATTTCTAGTAGGTACACTCAATCCTGTTATAACAAGATAACTACTCAGTTCAGCAGCCTCTATAAATTTTTAGTAGATATAGTCATCCAGGTCATCCTTCTTATAATATGGTGGCTGTCGAGTTCAGCAACCACCATAAATTTTTAGTAGATATAGTCATCCTTCTTGTAATATGGTAGCTATTGAGTTCAGCAACCACCATCAATTTTTAGTAGATACATTGAACCCTTTTATAACACGCTAATTATTGAGTTGAATAGCACCCATCAATTTTTAGTAGGTGCAGACAATCCTTTTCTAAATTGGTAGCTATTGAGTTCAGCAATCGCCATCAATTTATAGTAGGTGAATTCAACCCTTTTG
Organism: Lasioglossum marginatum; assembly: GCA_028455795.1. Classification (NCBI taxonomy): domain Eukaryota; kingdom Metazoa; phylum Arthropoda; class Insecta; order Hymenoptera; family Halictidae; genus Lasioglossum; species Lasioglossum marginatum. The sequence continues at coordinate 5,463,386 of CM052268.1, forward strand.
TAAATCGGTGGCTATTGGGTTCAACAGCTCCCATCAATTTTTAGTAGATACTCAACCCTTTTTAATAGGTACACTGAACCCTTTTTTATAACACGCTAGTTATTGAGTTGTAAAGCACCCATTAATTTTTAGTAGGTGCAGACAACCCTTTTCTAAATCGGTAGCTATTGAGTTCATCAATCGTCATTAATTTTTAGTAGTTGAATTCAACCCTTTTCTAATTTGGTAGCTACCGAATTCAGCAGCCCCCATTGATTTTTAGTAGCTACACTCAATCCTTTTCTAAATTGATAGCTATTGAGTTCAGCAGCCCCCATCAATTTTTAGTAGGTACACTCAACCCCTTTCTAAATTGGTAGCTACTGAGTTCAGCAGCCCCCATTGATTTTTAGTAGCTACACTCAATCCTTTTCTAAATTGATAGCTACTGAGTTCAGCAGCCCCAATCAATTTTTAGTATACAGACTGAACCCTTTTATAGCTAGTTATTGAGTTGAATAGTATCCATCAATTTTTAGTAGGTGCACTCAACCCTTTTCTAAATTGGTAACTTTTGAGTTCAGCAATCGCCATCAATTTTTAGTAGGTGAATTCAACCCTTTTATAAATTGGTGGCTATTGAGTTCAATAGCTCCCATCAATTCTTAGTAGGTACACTCAACTCCTTTCTAAATCGGTAACTATTGAGTTCAGCAACCCCCCTCAATCTTTAGTATAGTCATCCCTCTTATAACACTGTATCCATTGAGTTCAATAGCCCCCATCAATGTTTGGTGGGTACACTCAACCCTTTTCTAAATCGGTAGCTATTGAGTTCAGCAACCCCCCTCAATTTTTAGTAGGTACACTCAACTTTCTTATAACAAGGTAGCTATCTATTTCAGTAGCCCCCATGAATTTAACTAGATTATTACAGTCTATTCTTAACTCTTAACAAAATTAACCCTTAAGTGAACTATTGAAGCCAATGCGACCCCACTCAAGTTCAATGTGTAACTATTAATAATATAACTATTTGTAGATTTAAATGAAATTTTATGAAGTTCCTATTTAATTGTACCATTGGGTTTTTAAAGTACATTTCAAAGTTCCACTCGAGGGTTAATATCTTCTAAATAATCATCCATATTCCCCAATGCCGGGGGGATTAACAATTATTTCTCGGATCGAATATGCTTCGCCAGGGGCGTATATACTCCCAGAAAATAACCGCGTGTATTTTCTTTGGAGATGAAGTTGAACGACATGTGTGTCGCCTTTGGTTCAAGTCGAGTCGATGAGCTTGGTAATATGATTCGGTGACGGGAACAGTTTCCACGAGTGATCGTGTATCGAAAACTCACTATTCAGCCTGTGTATATCACCGACTAACATGCACGAGCCGCACTCACGGGTTGACTTGTCTATCACGCAGGCTAACCCGCTCATCAATTTAACACGGAACACGCGGACTCACGGCTTCGCGTGTCGTCCTGCACGCCTCGGTGTAACACTTTGTCGACCGTGGATGCGTACCTTGTTAATGCTAGAACCCCGTTCATGCTTCAAACGTCTCGGGAATGATAGTTGATCGATCACGGAACTGGCGTGGGGAAAACCTAACGTTGGAACTATCGATTCGAATAAAAATTAAAATAAAAATTAATTTCAAGGATCACAGAAATCGAAGAAATTATTTGCAATTCTCTGTAATTTTTCAAATTGCAATTGAGATATCAGTGCCCTCAATATTTCTAGCGTTGATAGTACTCGAAAGAGTGATGTTTTCTGGAAGCTCGAGCCGGGGTTCTAGCCACTTAATTGTTGATATAATTGTTCATCGTTTAAAGGTAATCGTGTGTGTGAATGGACGGTCTCTCGACCCTTTCGCTGCTTTGAGGATCCGTTAATTTTCGGAAATTTCACGCACGGCCAACATCGCGGCGTGTTAATTCGCGTTAATTGGTCTAGTGTACGCCGGCCTCATGAACTATGGCACGTCTGCGGAACTTCGGAAACGTTCATCGAAGTTTCGATATTGTCATCGCGGTAACTGTCCGCGACCCGATAGAATTAGAGGCAAAGTAGTTGTGTGTGCGGCCGTTTATTGTCAGGCCTCGGGTCACCGGGTACGCTTTTGGAAACGGGTAGACGACAGCCATTAACTGTCGAACGACGACGCCTGGATCCGTTCGAACCCCAGTTTCTCGAAAGGTCTCGCAGCGCAACTTCTCATCCTCTAAAAGCCAAGTTAATAACCGATTGATATATGGGGTCGCGATATCGTGGCAGCGAAAGGATTAAAAGACGGTTACCAAGTACCACAATTTTACCCCCTCATGTATCTCACAAATCAATGTCCTCGAGATATATTGTCTGCTATGGATTAAGGAGAACGCCACAGGGGATTGAGAATCGCCTCACAATGGACGCTGCACTCTCAGAACCTCCAATCTAAAATTAATATAAAACCTAACACTTAAAAATTTCAATTTTAAATGGCTCAAAAACGGAGGTAGATTTTTTAACGCATTGAGGATGTCGCGGTTCTAGGTTAGCTCTGTCTACATGTCAATTTTCAGGTGGGGTTATAATGACAGCGACTCCTGCACCCCCAACCCCTAAAAGTTTAAATCTTAAATTGTTCAATATTGGAGGCAAATTTAAAAAACGCTTCGGGGCAGTTGCAGTACTAGGTTAGCTCTGTCTACATACCAATTTTTACGTGGGGTTATAATAATACCGATTGCTGCACTCCCAACTCTTAAATATTTTATACCCAAATTTCTCAAAAACCAGCGGATATTTTAAAGATTGCCTTGAGGGGTTTATAGTACTAGGTTCAGTCTTAGTTATCAATTTTCACGTGGGGTCATAAGGACAGTAATTTCAGCATCCCGAATCCTAAAAAATTTTAATCTTAAATTTCTCAAAATCGAGGGTGTATTTTAAAGATTGCCTTGAGGGTTTTATAGTGCTATTCTGCTTACCAATTTTCACATGAGGTCATAATGGCAGCAATTGCTGCACCCCAACCCCTAACAATTTCAATCTTAAATTCTTCCAAAACGGAGTCATATTCTTAAAAACGCATTCGGTGTATTGCATTGCCAAGTTCACTCTCTTAATCTTAAATTGCTAACAAACGCAGATTTTTAACCCCCTGCTATATTTTATCAACTCAGAGTCGTGATGAAGATTTCAAAGTCCAACAAAAATATGAATATGTTACGCCTTTCCTTTTAGATGAAATAAAATTTGATTCGTTCGTAATCAATGCTCAAGCATTAAAATAAATGTAGCTAGTAGAGTAAAGAATAAATGTAGCTAGTAGAGTAGAGAATTGTAGTAGCTGTAAGGTAAAGACGTTTTAATCACTGTAACTCTAAAGAAAATGTTACAGCAACGGGTTAAAAATGCTTCGAGGATTTGGCAGTACTATATTTGCTCTACTTAACACTAGCGAACACTAAAAGCGATGAAAATGTTTTAACTTATAAAAATGACATGACTCTTTTTATTTAGATTTCTTGCGAGTTTTATTAAAATATATGCTTGGATAAAGAAATCGATCGGAACAATTTCCATGTGTAAGCAACTTAATAATTTCAATCATTGTGAAATGAAAAATATAAAACCGGTCATTTGACCTGCAGTGGTAGGTTTAGTGTTAATCACCAATTTTCACATGGGATCATAATGAAAGGGACTCGTGCATCCCCTAAAAATTTAAATCGAAATTATTCAAACTTAGAGGCACATTTCAAAAATCGCTTTGAGGCAGTATCAGTACTATATGCACAGCCTATCCACCCAGTGGCGGATCTAACGGTAAGCGGACTAGGCGGCCCCGCGATACCATAGGGCCCGAATTTTAAATAAATTTTATAAATTTTTAAATAACTCTATTTAATATGTAACGGTATGAAATTTTTCATTACCTTTCTTTTTTGTCAATAAGTTTATGAGAGTTTTCTTGCGACTTCTCTTTCTAACTTTGAGGGCCCCAAAAGTTGTACCGCTTGGGGCCTCCACTAAGGCCGCGGGCTCAGTGGCTCTGATGTCGGGCGATTCGGCCGACGTCCGACGTTGTGTCTCCCTTCTTCGTACGCTTGAAAAAAGAGACAGATGCGTCGGACGTCCGCCAAATCGGCCGATATCGGAGCCACCGAGCCCGCGGCCTTAAGAGGGAAGGGTACTCACGTGACATAACTAGAAAGGAACTAGAATCTAGCTAAATTTTGGGTCGAAACATGGGTTTGCAGGGATCGGCTTTTTGTCCTCATTTGAGCAGATTTTGAGCTGGGCGAGGGCTCATTCTAAAGAGGAAGGTTAAATACAGCCCGCTCTGGTCATGATTTAAGAAGAAGAGAAGTCTTTTAGAGGCAGAAAAATAGATTGGAATCGTCTCAATTGTTTTGCCTACTTTAGACACTCATATTATTAGATACAAATATAATCTCGTTAAATCATGACCAGAGCCGGCTGTATTTAACCTTCCTCTTGTTTCAACCCAAAATTTAGCTAGATTCTAGTCCTTTTTTAGTTATGTCACGTGAGTACCCTTCCCCCTTAACTTGAGCCGCCACTGTACCCACCAACTAATTTACTGTCGCACTCCAAACGCTCCCCGCGGCGTTCTCCAGGGACCCAGTGACAGTCGACGCAATGGAATCCACAGAGCATGCCGGGCACGTATGGGACTCGGTCGACAGAGTGTTTCGTCCCTGTTTCAGGAAAGAATCGATCGTGTTCTGACCGTTATCTTGTTTCAGGTGGCAAGGATGGGTCGTAAGGTCCCAGCGCTGTCGTCGCCACCATCGAAAGATCCAAACCATTGCTCGTCTCTCCCCCCCGGTTGTTATCGCTAGTGCACTGTTCGTCGAGGCAAGAGGGTGTCGCCGCGGATCCGAGAAGGATCCTCCTCGCAAGTACGAGGCCCGAGAGAAGAAGAAGAAGAAAGATGATGCCGCGTACGATGATTCGAAGAAGAACGATGATGCTGCTGATGATAAGGAAGATGAGGATGAGGCTGCGCGACGAGGGATCCGTTCGAACAACTTTGGCCGTCGGCGCAGAAGCGTCAGGAGCCGAGGCTCCTGTCCCCGTTTGTCAAAGTTCCTCGAGGGTCATCGCCAGGGACGACGATGGAGGCGGTTCGGCCCTGGTCTGGCTCCGTTCCGCTTGCGTTTCGACCGCGTCGCATCGTCAAAAACGCATCCAAAATGCGGCGTCTCGTTGTTCGCCTCGCGGGAGGAGGAATCGCGATCATCATTGATCCCGTTCGTCCTGTTGCTGTCCAGCGACGAGGACGAGGACGACTTCGATCTCGATCTGTCCGGCGATCTTCTGCTCTCTGTGATCGCGAGGTAGGGCCTCCGACCTTCTTCCCTTCGAGAAGAAAGCTCAGAGTATAATGTAAAAGAGTGTGTTGTGTGAGAGAGAGAGAGAGAGAGAGAGAGAGAGAGAGAGATTATGGGATCGATGGGAATTCCGGGGGACCATTGAGAGGATTGATTCGAGAGTAAAAAGAGAGAGATCGTACCAGGGATTTCGCACGCCAGGATTCTCCTCGATCCTCACGCTCGGAGAACCCTATATGTACCAGCGTGTATTCGACAAAGAAGGTTCGGGGGTTCTATGTTTCTACATCAGGACACCCTCGCGGGGCGAACGATCGAGAGAACAGGGCGAGAAAAACGGTTCTCTCCGCCGAGTAAGTTATCACGAACGAAGATTATAGCGAAACGGATTTTCTTTTTTTCGATCTTCGACGCGCGATTCTTACCACGATATAATATGGATACATATACATACATACTTACACGTACACACAGAGAGAGACATACGCGACAGGTTTCGACGAGAGTAAATTTCGAACGGAGTTGTTCGCACGGGAGATGATATGGGAAACAAAGGTACAACATCAACAACAAGAGAAATAAAGAAACCATAGAAAAGAGAAAAAAGAGAAGGCAGCTGGCCTGTCGGTACGGCGGAGCTTCCGGTTTTAGGATTTACTAGGTTCTTAAGGAGTCCGCCCCTGGGTGGTGCGAACGGCATCCCCGCGACAGGGTGGGGTTTACTTAAATCTTAAGTCGAGCTAAGCGTTTAGGGTTAAGCCGTAAGTTATATCGGAGAATTTATTTAATATACCGCATAATACGATAAATATATTATTAATTGATTATTACTATTATTATTATTATTATTGTCGCTATTAATATTATTATTATTATCGATTACCGTTATTATTATTGTTACTATTATTATTATTATTTGTATTATCGATATGATACGGTTACGGTGATCACCGCCGCGCGTGTACACGCTCGCAATTATTTTGCACGTCGAGCGAGTCCTTTCCGCGAACACCGAGGCTGCGTGCGTTTCTCACACACATACACACACACGACTGATCGATATGTCTCGAAGTCTCGTTTCTTCGTGTTCTTTTCCGGTCTTTCTTTCCTCTTTGCTTTGTCTCCCCTTCCGCATTCGTTTCGCGACCTTTCGTTCAGTCGGTCACTGCGTCTCTTGGAAGCTCGCTATTGGAAACCCATTTTTATTTTTAAAGCGTTCGGATACCAGAGAACGAATTTCCTGCATCTGTACGATGCTCAGGACTTTGCCCTTTTTTTCAAAATAGAATTTCTCCAGTCTGCGGATCTTCGTGCAAATCAAAAATGACTTTCACCAGGAGAATTTTCATTCTTTTCCAAACTTCATCTGTCCACTATTTTTTAATTTGCTCATTTTAGTCTGCTCAGTCTTACAGTCAAATCTATAACTACATTGCGGATCTTTATGCGGAATAAAAATCATCTACCTCAATCGCAACATACTGAACAAGATTAAAATCGATTTGCTTTTTTGATGAATTTAATAGTTTGAAAAAATATGACTGCGTATCTTTATGCAAAATGAAAATGTTGTACAGGATTTTTGTAGAAGACAGGACCCTTAATAAGTGAAAGACATCGACGTTTCCAAATTCTCTTAACTGGTTCACTATTGTAAATCGCACTGGCCGATTTTTGTAATAAATATTTACAATCCGCAGTCTAGTAACTAAGAATAAGACCAAAGGGTTTCCCGACGATCGCCACCCCATGAAATCCTTGGTGTTCTAATTGCCATCACCGTTTGCGAGAGCGAAAAAAATTTTTCAATCGATTCCTCGTCAAGTTTCGACCCTCGACCAAACCCGGGAAACCATCTCTTCGTGTCATCGATTCCAAAACTTGCCTCTCGCGTTTCAAAAAAGAATAAAACCATCCCATCGAACGAGAAAAGATCGTGTAAAACACACAGAAACACACAGACACACACGAGAGGCTATGAAAGAAAGGAAAAATCGAAAACGGAGAGAAACGATCGAGATCGTAAAAAAGAGAGGAGAAAGAAAACCAACTTTGAAAGAGAAAAGCAAAATGGGCGCGCTCGACGGGGCAGACACAGGGAATCTCGCGGAGGCTTCGGCGGGCCTCTCGATCGCAGCATCGAGAAACGATTTCTATCGAATTTTCGATCCTCGTATACACAGAGATGAACATAAAACACACACACACACAGGGAGTCGCGGTTGGTCGTGAGACAGACAGACAGAAACCGGAAACAAATTGCGAAACGCGCTACCACCATGACAAGACACAGTCGCGTCGAGTCGAATTTCTCGCGAGGGGAGCCGATTTGCGCTTCCGGGAGGAGCGAGGAAACGAAAAAAGACAAAAAAGGATCGACCAAAACAATTGTAATCCGCGTCCCTCGCGTGTGAAGGGAGCGTATATAATTATTAAATTATAAAACCGTAGAGCACAGCCGTGTATAAGGGAAAAGAGAGCGACGGGAAGCGAGAAAGCCGCGCGCGAAAAATACAGAGACACGAGAAACAATTTTGACGAACGTGTTCGCGGGCGTGTCTCGGGGACAGCGAACGAATATTTTGTCCGAGTCCAAAAGCGTCGGGTCCCTCGGGACCCGGAGATCGGCGCCACGGACAGCCACTTGCATAACACGTCTAGTAACGTTTGATCTTCTATGATTTTAATGTGTGTTCTTGCTACTATCCGACATAAGTCTGGGCCACGGCCGCGCACCGCCTGCTCGCCCTTGCCGCCGGAAGTTTCTCCTCGAAACAAAATTACAGTCTCCCACCCTTCTCTTCAAAACGAAAAATTTGAGCTGAGTCGAAGCGTCTCGAGAAACCGCGAGACTGGCTCTTCGAGGATCTTCTGAAATATCAAAAATGTTTGTTTCGAGGTATTATTAATACTGGGCCAACGAAGCGTTGATGGTCTTGTATTATTTATGCGCTGCGGATCTTTATGCGAAAATTGTCTAGCCTCTTGCCAAAACTGTCACAGAAAAGAAATTTATATTTGTTGTGTTAATTTGTTACGTTTTTCGTTTAAAATCTTCTTCGCGAGTCTGACTCGTGGAAACACGGCAAAGGTTTAATTGCGAGAGACTCGAGCTAGACATTTAATTATTTAATCATTTTGAAAAGCTGAAAATTATAGATTAGCATTTTCAACACAAAACCTAGCAAGTATTAAAAGCGCATATTGTCTCCTAAAAATGACAAGATGAATCTATTGCGATACTGTGCCATTGAAGTATATACTTCAGAAAAGAAATCTGTGTTTAATAATTATGAATGCATAAAATCCGCAAATTAGTTGTTTAATTATATCGCGTGTCTTGTACTTTAGAAACTAGATAATCGTCCTCGAAGGGTTAAATGAGGGTTCTAAGCTTAGGGGATCAGCAGCGACACCACTCGGTCCCGACGTTTCTCGAATATCAGTGCCAAACTACAGTCCCTTTTTCTTTTACGTTCACTTATCGTCAGGCGAACAGGGTTTTCGATTGTTTGAGAGATTCTCGTTCCGCCGGGAACTCGAGGACTTCCGGTCTGCGCTCTCAAGATGGCCGCCCCGTGGCCTTTCTCCAATCTCGAACCCACTCGAGACTTCACGGTCGCGTTTGTTTTTCCCCCCGCTGATTTTTAAGCACCAATCGGACTGTTTTTCTTTTCGTTTTTCAATCTCCCGCGGTTTCCGGCGCGCTGATTTCTCACCGGAACCGGAACCCTGTAACATCCTGTAGCACCATCCCAGAGGAAATCATTTCGAGCAAATTTTTCAGTTTTGCTGTTTTTTTCTTTCTAGCCAATTGCGATTTGAAAAGGCCAATAGAGAGCGGAAGCGGAGGCGGCGGAAGCGGTTCGGGACCGAGGTGGTCGCACGGTGTTTCGAATGGCACGTTCCAGTTTGACGAAACTCGGAGCTACAGATTAATCCTAAATATTCATCTAGATTAATATTCCTAGAAAATTATTTCTTATAATAATAATTAAAACTCAACTGCGGGTCTTTATGCAAAATAAGTTTTCTCCGTCAATTGCTACAGATTAATCCTAAATCTAGATCTAGAATATTAATCTAGATTAATATTTCTAGAAAATGATTTCTTATAATAATAATTAAAGCTCAACTGCGGGTCTATATGCAAAATACGTTTTCTCCATCCATTGCAAGAAATGGAAATCACATAGAATACTCATTCGTCTTTTAATAATTATAATGGATTGAAAATATTTTTTAAATCCTTTTAATCTTGCCACTATTTTATACTTCATTTTCTTAATTTTCTCATAAGTGCATAAAATCCGTAGTCCGATAACTAGAAATGATTCCGTTTTGTTTTCGTCTAAATAAATAATAATTATTAGAGAAGGAGTTTCGTCCGCTGGTTCCCGCGAACGAAACAGCGTATGTCGCCCGGGGAATCATAGTGAGACGTGGTATAGCAACAAATGAACTACAAAAAGGAGAAATAACGCTCTGAGGGGGGGATGGAAGGGAAGGGGGAGTGGATCGAGGGCCACTTCCGGCGGCGAAGTCGCGTTCCGGCGGCAGTGTAAAAGAATTACGGTCTGAAACATAATAAAGATAATTGAGAAAAAGAATATTATTATAAAAAAGGAGAAAAAATGAATTAAACAAGAAATATATATATATATATATATATATATATATGTGTATGTATATATATATATATATATATGTATACAGGAGGAAGGAAAAAAAACAAATTATTATATATATATATATCTCTCTCTCTTCTCACTATGATAAAGAAACAAACAAAAAAAAAGGATATACAGTGAAATAATAATTCTATCTCTCTTTGCTACCAAGTTGTACTTATTCTTAATTGATTTACTTGTACAAAAGAATGTGTTAAATAATAATGAAATACATGATATACATCTATAAATAATAACATATTATAAATAATATAAATATATTGTGTGTATGCGCGTGTACACGTGTCCGTACACGCGAAAAAAAATGAAAAAACGAAACGAAACGAGAGAGAAAGAAAAAGTTGAGAGTGTGTGTGTTGCGTACGGTGGTGTTCGTGCCACACACGTGTACACGCACGTGCGTGATGATATAGCGTTAATTAACGATTATTATTCTTATCGATTAAATATCACGGTCGTACGTGTGGATACCACCGGTTTATTCTTACTTACCTTTTTAATTATCGATTGTCACGCCGATTCGTGTCCGTAATTCTGATTACCACTAATTAAATAATCATTCTTCTCGTTGCCGTTCAGCGACGACGTTACACCGGCGCCGTTTAACACTGATTGTAGGGTGCGGAACAGGGAATAATCCGGGGCTGGGTAAAATCGTGTGCGAAAATCATCATCACCGAACGAAAAACCCTATACAAATACACGGCCAATCATCCACAGTTGAACGAGAGATCCTCACGAACATCGTCGAACGAACCGTTCAATTTTATCGAATAAAATATTTATCGAACAAACAAATCGCGTATAATTCTCGTTTCGACCCTCGACTGGTCGGCTGGACGATGTTGTTTTATAAAACGTTCATCCTAAACGTTAGGTCAGCGCACGAACTCCTGCCCGGTCTTCCTGTAACACTAGGTTTACGGAGCACTAAAATTATTTTACATAATTTTATAAAAATAGCTAGTATTAATCTATCAACATTTTTAGCCATTCCTTTTATAATATACACCCTTTACAATCTCGCATTAAATGTATCGGAACCCATAAACCTATTGTCAACACTAAACCTACCACGATGATATAGATTTTCTGTCTTGCAATTATTGAAATTGTAAAGATATTTTCATAAGAAATGATTTGATAAGTATCTTTGTTAGAGCACATATGTGTCCACAATTATGAAAGTGATCCAAGTCATATATTTCTTGTTTCGAGATATTTAAAAGAAAAGGATATTAAAATGAACCAAACGGTTCATTTTTGACAATATTTGAAATAATTGATAAACTCATCTTTTTCCATTTTCACTTAGACTTTGATAATTATGGGCACGTATTGCAAAAAGAACCGCGTAGGATTGAAATAAATTAAATCTTGTCATTTTTATAAGGCTATGTGTGCTCCAATTCAAATCAAGGAATCGGGCACGAACACTCGCACTGACCTGACACAATGCTCCCGTGGTTTCGCTAGACAAAAATCAGTTTCCTTCGGAGAAAAGATATCATCGTCTAAAGAAAGACGCTAAACGAAGTCCCCTTAACCCTTAGCAGTCGAGGGATGACTCAAAGTCACCACTAAAAATTGTGTTGCACCATTATACTCAATATTGTTTACATTATTAAATATGTTGGTATCTAATCAATTGCTGGAAGTATTGTATGAATTGTTTAGCTTAAAGTTTGCTTCAAGTATTGTGTGAGGTATTATATCAATATCCATATCCAGCAAATTTAAAAAATCATATACAATGGAATTATTCTAGATCGGAAAAGATGTTTTTAATTTTCAAGTTAAAATGGCTCCGATTGAAGGGTTAACCCTTAGCACTCGAGTGGTGACTCTGAGGCGCCACTAAAAATTGCTATACCATTATTTGAAATATTGTTTACATTATTAGATATGTTGGTATGTAATCAATATTACGAGTATTATATCAAATATTTCATATCCGTTAAATTTAGAAAATCATGTACATAGAATGGAATTATTTTAGGTCGGAAGAGATGTTCAATTTTCAAGTTGGAATGGCTCCGATTGCGAAGGGTTAACCCTTGGCACTCGAGTAGTGACTCTGAGGCGCCACCAAAAATTGCTGTACCATAAAATATTGTTTACGTTATTAGATATGTTGGTATCTAATTAATTACAAGTATTATATTAAATATTTCGTATCCGTTAAAAGAAAATCATATAGATTAGAAGAGATGTTTAAATTTTCAAATTGAAATAACTGCGACTGCGAAGGGTTAATATTTTAATATTGTGTACTTCAGAGTTTTCCTTGCGAGTAGAAGCGAATTCTTCTCCGGATAATTTTAGTGTACCCGAGGAAACTGCGATATCGGGAAGACCATTCGACGTCGGGAAACGAATTTTACGAAGACGGTCGTGCAACTGAGGATGCGATGGACCCGTCACGGCTATCGAGAACAGTATTTTACCCATCCCTGCAGAACACGATCGCGGCGGAGTGAGCACGTTGAAGTGAGAGAACGTGTGCGTATGAGAGTTCTTCGGTAAAGCTAATATACAAGCTGTATATTACCTGTTACCGCTGTTCACTGTCATTGTGATGATGGTATTACACCGTTTTAGCTGCACGCTGCCACAAGGGCCACGGAATTCCATTCGCGGGACGCCATTGCACCCAGATCATTCGATTCGGGCTCGTTCGGGTTTTATCTTCAATCGCAAGCCGAGGAACGCAGTGGAGCCTGTCGTTGCGCCGAGGATCTTTACGCGTGATGCTATTTTCCTTCATTTTACCAACACTAGGTTTACCGAGCACTAAAAGTCACCATTTTACATATTTCAGACGAGTAACGGGAACAGATCTTTCGAAATTTTTAGAATACACGCCGGAAGAAGTCAATTCGTTGAACGATTCTGATGGAATCTTTGAATCTCTAAGGTAAAAGCGCCAATAGTTGACCAGAACAATTCTCGAAATAATAGCAAATGTCTTTTATCCTTTATTAAAGTGAAAATGCTATTTGAACCTTTTACGTTGTGTAACAAAGCTAACTTTTCAAAAGTAATTGTATTATTTAAATTTTCTAGACGTTCTGAAAATTCAATAATTGTGTCAGAAGTTGACACCGTCCTTGAAAACGAGAAAACTACTAATTGATCATATGTTAGTTAACAGTTGGCTTGCAATGATTAGTACAAATTACAAGTAAAAGGGTAAATAATAAAAAGAAGTCAACCCTTGGCACTCGAGTGGCGACCTTGAGGCACCGCTAAATATTGTTATATCAGTAATGTAAAATGATTGTTGCCTTACTAAATTATCAGATGATTGCATAAGTTCGTGCCCGATTTGAAAATAAAATTCAATGGTTAAATTTAGAAGAATACAGCTTTATTAATCAATTATTTTCTGCAATTAGAAGAGAAGAAGAGAAGTTTAGTTTTCGTGTTGAAATAGTTCCGAGTGCAAAAGATTAATACCATATAAGGTCTAATTTAGAAACAGAGTAGGTAAATGTCTCTTGGTTTGCTTGTTCTTAATTAATATGGAAAACTACATTTATCCAGAAACATTATATTTCAATTTTCCCTGAAAAATGGTCAACTATTGGTGCCTTTACCTTAATCGTAAATTAAAACTGGCACAGGGATATCTATTCAATCAATTAGAAAATCTCTTGTCACACTAATTCGTGCTAAAAAATTATTACCATCGTTTTTTAACAAAATTCCTGTCTGTGCTTCAACCAGGACGTAGTGGAGGCTGTGGCAACCCTGTGGATCTCCGACACAGATCAGAGAATCCCCACGATCGCGTAAAGATCCTGACGATCTATCCCCGAAGTAGGGCTTCCTGCCTCGCAGCCTTGCCAACCGGAAAGCCGTGTTCGAGGCGTCGAAGTTCGAAAATACGCGGGGAGAAAATCAGATTCGAAGACGTGTGCCCTCGTGCGTCCCCGTGCAGCCGCCTCGTAACATTGTACATATATCTGCGCGGGTGTCTCGATCCCAACGTGTATCGTGTCGTAGAAATCTCTTTAGATAGGCGAGAAAAAGTGACGATCGATCGTCGGTAAGTTATCGACCCGGCTCGGATCCTCCGAGGATCGAAGAGGATCCTCGGGGAGGATGGATCCTGTGGATTCGTCAACATTTATCAATTCCTGGAACGGTCCTGTTTCTTCGGGATCATCCTGGGCGATCGTGTCCTTTCAGAAAAATCTTCCTCGGGAGGCAGAAGGACGCGATCGTCGCGAGCCGTATTGCTTTCGTAACGACGGATCCTGACGATCCTCGCGCCGCCATTGCGCACCGTAGATCCTCCGGGCAAACTTGGATCCTTCGAATCGGTACCCACAGATCAGCGTGATGATGATTTAGAATTCTTCAGACTGCGGATTTCGAGCATTTATTGGGTAGAAAATTAATTAACGAGTTAAAAAAATGTTTGTATTCCACTAATCCGATTTCGGACCGCTATTTTTCTCGGAAACTAGAGGTCAACGTACCACGTTTTGAGTTATTTAAAAAAAATACTAAACCTCTGGTTTCTTTCAGAAAATTGTGATTCACAGTTTTTTGGTGAAGTTAGAATGGTTAGAAATTTTTAATTTGATGTCTTATTTTATAAAAACCAGGATGAGTAACAAGTTGATCAACCAGAGAAAAATTTCCTTATAAACTTTGCTGTACCATTATTCAAAACATTTAAATATTGTATGAGGTATTATATTTATTTTCTTATCCATAAACTGAAAGAAATCATGTAGAATGGAATTATTGTAGGTCGGAAGAAATGTTTAATTTTCGCGATAAAATAGCTCCGGATTGGGTTAATGTTTCTACAGATATTTTCTCGTACTTTCAAAAAATTTGTGCACGCTATGAACGCGTAAAGATCCGCAGTCTGTTTATCGGAAGGATGCGGAGAATCTGCGAGATGATTGATCCGTGCGATGGCGTCGCGAGGGCCGGCGACGAGGAGGGGAGGAGCTGTATAATACTGTAGAAGCGTGTATATCGTTAATCTTACGATTGGGTCGAAACCCAAAGCCTTTCTCTTAGACTTACGTGCGTGTCCACCGGCTCTCGAGCGCCGGGATCGATCGATCCTTGGTCGTCCTTGCGAGAAAAAAAAACCTAGAGCGAGAGAGAGAGAGAGAGAGACAGAGAGGAGAAAAAGGAAAGAGAAGAGTGAAATCACGCGACGGCGATTTTCGAGAAGCTCGCTAGCGAGAGAGAGAGAGAGAGAGAGAGAGGGGGGGGAGAGAGAGAGAGAGTGAAAGAAGCGACGACGCTTGCCCCGAGACAGAGAGAGAGAGAGAAAGTAAACCTTCCTCAATAGCAATATTTTACTCAATAGCAAAACGAGAGAAAAAAAGGGACGCTCTAGAAAACTTGTATTCTAGATTTTATATGTGAATCAACGTTGGGGGGAGAGCCGGGAGAGAGATTCTTAAAACGTTCGTTGTCTTTTTATAACGCGATTAATGGCGGAGAGGAACAGTGTAGGATCAAGGAACGTGAACGACGGTTGGAGGAACGTGTGCGTGCGAAAGAGACACGGAGGATCGATCGATCGTCGTACCCTCGGTGGGCTAGCGATCTCTTACGATTGTTAAAACGAAAACGAGGAGCTCGAGACACACTTTTGTCCCTCCGCGACGCGAGCAAGAGAGAACGCCGACGAGCGATTTTACCGTTTTATCTACATTTTTCAGACGCGCACTCTTTTTCTCTATCTCTCTTTGTAACTCTTTCTATTTCTGTCCGCGCGATGTGTTGTCCCCGCGATTCTATATCGCGGCGACGATCTATCAGAAAGATAAATACGATATTCAAGGAACGGATATATAGTCGTACGCCTCGATCGGACCGGAAGCAGCCCCCACCCACGGATATGTATGTCGACTCTTTTTCAAGCTGCTTCCGGTAGGAGGCGCGACCGGATCGCGGATGTGATATATCGATCGATTAAGTATCCCATTGAGCTAAGAATAAAATGGAATCGTTATTAATCATTGCACGAGACTGTTATTCTATATGTTCGGTTCTTTCGCCGCATAACTCATCGCTGGACTGCGGATCCTTGTGCTTATCGATCGCACGATCTCCAAACGTATGTGAAACATTGATCGATTATGTGAAACGGTGCTGGGCACCCTGCGGAGTTGTGTTAATTCAATTACACTGTAATTCCATTACACAATTGAATTACATTGTAATTCAATTATATAGTAATTCAACCACGTCGTAACTGAATTACATAATTCAAACCTTGCAATTAATTCAATTACACAATTGAATTACATTGTATTTCAATTATATAGTAATTCAACCACGTCGTAACTGAATTACATAATACAAACCTTTCAATTAATTCAATTACTAACTATTTCAATCTGATGTGTAATTGAAATACAATATAATTAAAATACAGCTATCCAAATTATAACCCAGAATTTTGAAGAAGTGCGATATATTTTTATGTTTCTCTTTCATATACAGTGGATTAATATTCGGAAAAAGACGATAACTTCTTTAATATTGTACTATACGTTTTGAACTTTTCTTTTGGGAAGCTAGAGCAATTAGTTTACTACAGGATGAGAAAAGAAATTTTTTCAAAAATTGCAATTGATCCGAATTGTAGAAAAAATACTAAAACTTGCATTTTACAACTTTTTTATGTGGGCCTATATTGAAAATGTAAAAAATACGTTTTGTAAATCTATGTGAATTACATGCACCGTGAAAGTTTCATCGAAATCGGTTGATGCGGGAAAAAACGACAGGCATTGAAATATTAATACAAAATTATTGTATAATAATACGAAACGTATTTTTCAAATTTTCGATATAGGTCCACATAAGAAAGTTGTAAAATGCAGGTTTTACTATTTTTTCTACAATTCCGATCAATTGCAATTTTTGAAAAAATTTCTTTTCACATCCTGTAGTAAATTAATTGCTCTAGCTTCCAAAAAAAGTTCAAATCGTATAGTGCAATATTAAAACAGTTGTCGTCTTTTTTAGAGCGTCCGAATATTAATCCAGTGTTCACTGTACTCGTTCAATTAATTAATGTAATTTAACACTAAACCTACCGACCACTAAAAGCGATTAAAATGTTTTACGTTACAAAAATGACGAGGCTCTATTTATTTAGATTGTGTTCAATTTTTATTGCAATATCTGCTTGGATAAAGAAATTTATCGAATAAATTTCCATGCAATCAACTTCAAAATTTCAATAACTGTGAAATGAAAAATATAGAACCGGTCATTTGACCGGCAGTGGTAGGTTGATTACAAAGTATTTTATAATTGTATTCCAATTGCAATTACGAATTACATTGTAATTTAATTGAATGAAGATCTGAATTATAAATTACAATATGAGTGGATTACAATGTAATTCAATTACGTTGAATGTAATTGAATTACATTATAATTATAATTCCTGAAGTAATTGTAATTCTGCACAATTCCGGCACGCGGCCCCCCTCTCCTCTCCATGGCAACGCCGCTGACTAGAGAGGGGCGCAGTGGGGACGGTCTTGTCTCGATTTAAGCAAATGTGCCCAGCACTGATGTAATGTGTTTTGTTTGTAATTACTAGACGGCGGACCTTTATGCAAAATAAAAATTGTCTTCATCAATTTTTATTTATTATTATTCTTCATCAAGCAAGACACAAAAGCCATATAAAACTTTCTTTCTGTTTTCAATAATTTTAATAAATCGAGATGGGCGTTCTTAAATTGTCTTAATGTTTTTACTGTTTTAAATTAAATCCACTGATTTTTGTCGTAAATGCATAAAATCTGCAGTCTAGTAATTACTAGACGGCGGATCCCCCAGAATAAACATTGTCCATGTCAATTGTGAGGAACAGAAGTTCGACGAATATCAGTGCGAAAGTTCGTGACCGATTTCGTATTAAAATGCGACATACGAAGCTTTACATTGATACAGTCTCTGTCAACCATCTTGGAAAGTAATAATGCAACAATATCCTCAAATTATGCTGTCTTTTCAGTTCATATTTTACGTCGCATTTTTGTCAGCATAAAATCCGCAGTCTAGTAATCACTAGACAGCAGATCTTTACGAAAAATAAAAATTTTCTTCCTGAATTCCAACAAACTGGTGTCAAATGGAAATTTATTTTCTTTCTTGATTTGTTTAACCCTTTGCATTCCTTTATTTAGTTGTCTTGCTGTTTAGTTAAAAACAAATATAAATTGCAACAAAGTTCAAGCGATATTTAACATAATTAGTAAACAAAATTGTTTAAAATGAGTAGCAGTCAAGGGAACACTTCAAATAGTAGGGAATTGTTGGCAAGAAAATTGAAAAATAATTCGGAGTGCAAATGGTTAATAGGTTGAAAATGATACAACAGTGTTTGTAAATTCTTCTAATATTTTTACTGTTTTAAATTACACCTACTCATTATTGTCATAAATGCATGTAATCCGCTGTCTAGTAATCACAAATTTTAAAGACACGCTGTTTTCGAGACTCCATTTTGTTTCCTCATTATCCAGACATTTTCCATTCACGCGCGAGGCTTGGAAAATAAATCTTGCAAAGCCAGCTCTTTGGAATCGTTGTTAATAAATGGCAAACGATTGCATAAAGGTGCGCAATCCTCCAATCACTTTCCAGCAACTCCGACCATTCTGTCCGCCATTTTGTTGTCGCTCAACTTCGTCGATGACCTCCCGCGCATGATTTATTATTGCGAGTAGACTGCGTATCTCTATGCAAATTTATCCGGAATTGTTTTCCACAGAATAACAAAATGTTTTTTTTCTCCACAGAAATGAGTTAAATAAATTAATGAAATCAAAACATCCCTTCACATCATTCACATTATACTTTCTTCCAAAAGGAAGGAAGTAATTGCATATGCACGATTTAGGTAAATAAGCTCGTGAAGATCCGCGGTCCAGTTAGAAAATGGATTTCCGTTGATCCCGCTGCAAAATGAAAATGATCGAACAATTTAATCAACGGAGGAGCATCAGTCCGATCGACGCGTACGATCCAAGCAAAATGGCGCCCGGAAAATGGCGCTGGACTATCGCGACTCGCGATTTTACAGGATTTCTATACATGTATATATACGCATATAGTAAGTATGGCATACCGAATTACGTTCCGTGCATTCTCATCTTTTTATATACATATTTACATAAATAATATATATATATATATACACACACACAGTTATGGAGGAGCGGAGAATCAGGCACACACACACACGAGACCGCAGGCTAAAACACTTCCCACATACACAGGTGCCACTAAAAATATCATTATCTAAAATATCTTTTTACATCACTAAATTTAGTTATATTTAAGAAATTACTTTATAAATTAATTCGGGTAGAGTGGAAACTATTTATGCCCGAAAAAAGATTTGTGGTTTCCAGCGAGAAAACAACACAATTATTTATTTATTTAACACCTTGCGTCAGACTCGCGACGTAGATTTCAACAAAGTCTAATACATGTGAATGTTACGCCTTTCTTTTTCGATGATGCGAAATATTTGATTCGTTCGTATTTAATCGACATATAAATTTTCTTTCCTCAGAGAGTAGTCCCTTCACTGTAATGCGAGATCGCGTGAAACCGCATTCGAGGAATGTCATTCAACGATAAACAACTGTACATACGCACGTTTACTATTTATCTACATTTACTATTACGCGAGATCTTACACCTAAGAATCTTCGACTGTACGACTGTTTCTCGGGGCGGGGAAGAACAAACAGAACGAACAAAGAAAATCGGGAAATCAGACCGAAGGGAGACGAACTGAGAAACGGGACGATGAAAGGGACGGGAGGAAAGAACCATGATCAACGAGGCGTGATAACGTAATCGCGAAGATACATTCTCTCTCTCTCTCTCTCTCTCTCTCTCACTCTCTCTCTATCTCTATCTCTCGATCCCTTCTTACGAGATAAGCGTAATTATATTTGTTTATATATACATATACACAGAGTTGGGCAAAAATTTTATTCAAATAAAAATTTCGAATAAAATGGGTTTAGGACTCACTTGGAAAAAGCCCACTTTATTCGAAATTTTTATTTAAATAAAGTTTTCTCCAAGTGGGTTTTCAAACCACTTTACTCGAAATTTTTATTTAAATCAAGTTTTTTCCAAGTGGTTTTTCAACCCACTTTATTCGAAATTTTTATTTAAATAAAATTTTTGCCCAACTCTGCATATACATGACGATGGACTACGACGATTACGATGATGATGTGATTATAATATTTATTATTATTGTTCTGATTATTATTATTATTCTTGCTCTACTGGTACATTAATAATTATCATTATGATTGTGATCGTTATGATTAAACATTACCATACATACAACACATACACACACAGATTGACACACCGACATCACCGCTGTTATTATTATTAACGATTATCATCGGTGAACAAAATAAGGAGGAAAGAAAAAGGAGCGAGGAAAGGAGAATACGACGAGGTATGATATTTATGGGATAATTGCTAACGATGGAAGTGAAATAAATGATCTTACTTATACATAATTATAAACACGTCGTGATGACATATTCATAACAATTAATTATTACGATAACGTAACGACATTATTATTATTACTATTATAAATAACGCCCTATTCTCCCATTTGTTGTGAATGTTTACGTTGTTTTATGATATTCAGGATATTCTAAAAATAAAGTCTATAATTTCCACGATCGAACGTCTTTCAATACGCCCGTATTTGATGATCGATAGCAATCCTTTTTTGTGGGTAATGTTAAACAGTCTTTTAGCTGTTTTTCCAAGGAATTTGTTTCTAAGTCTGTGTTTGTTTAAGTGCGAAGGCTTCGTGCACTTCCTTCGAAGCCGCGAAGAGCGCCACCGAAAGGAAGCTTCGTGGGGGAAGCTAGATTTGAGGGGCCCAACCGTGCCCCAAATGCCTTATGGCATTTACCGCAAGAAGCATTTGGACGATGATCAAGAAATGAACAACAGCTTAAAAATTCATCAATAACTAATTCCATAACCCGAACTTTGGTCCACAATTTCGTTCTGGGACGCACGGAATTTATTCGCTCATTCTAACTCTGCCGAACAGTGTTTAACTAACAACTCTGTACTGCGATTTATTTTTTAAGCGAGCTTGTACACTTTTAATATACAATAAATATCTATCTATATACCAAGATCATGGAGTATTTATTTCAACACCTATCCTACTGTTAAGTTCGCGAAAGAAATGTAAACGTCTGACATTTCGTTGATATGTACTACTGAAATTCCGGATACCTCCTACGATATCATGTTCTCCTAATACAAAGT